>CALSBZ010008429.1:1237963-1281294 GCA_943591055.1 Gobionotothen gibberifrons
GCAGTCATTTCGTGCGCATATGTGTAATTAAACCCATGATATCAAAATCTCACTCCAGCCAGGTACCCAAAGTTGGCAACCCTGCTTAATCACCTTCTCGTAAGAAAGGAACAAATCTACAAGTTTAAACCAAATGTTGTGTTATTTAATAAAGAGTTAAAGCATTTAACAGAATCAATCTATTTCCAGCTGGAAGGACAGCAATGTAGATCAAGATCTGACCCAGTTCAAACTAAATAGCAAGAACAGAATATGAAAAATATAAAGGAAGCAGAGCGGCACAGCCAATCAAAAGTAATATTACATCCATTGAAAAATGGCCAGACGAGAGGGATTCAGGTATAATTTACATTGCAGTCTTAAGAAAGTGTGGCAGACCGAAGGGGAATTACAAACCTAACAATCCAAATGATAATTGACAATAATGGTTAAGGCAACGCCCTTCTGTCTGAGAACATTTATTACTGCATAGACGTGAATTTAAAACGAAAAGTAAAAATAACAGACACAGTTTGCTCAGTATCAACTCAGTATTTTGCCTTTAGGGACCAACACTTTATTGAAGACTTTTCCTCTAGCCAGTTAATGTGGGAGGATACTAAGCAAAAAAGGACTAGGAGGAGCCTGTTGTTTTGATCAAAGAGCAGTAAGATAACCTGAGTCTTCATACAAATACACTGACAGCGGCACTAGGTCTAGCCTTGAAGACTCACTCTTTGTTGAGCATGGATTTAACAGCAGAGAGCCACTCTGTTCCTCTGAGTGATGGAAACAGCATACCTTTGATAGGACTGGGAACTTATGGGGATCCCCGCACGGTAAGACCTTTATATATACAGTCTATGGGTAAGACACATTATTTAGGTTGCTTGTAGGACATATATTCATATTTTGCCTGCAAGTCATGAACACAAATTAATCTGTCACTTCTTCAAAGGTATTATTTACTCAAGGTATTTTCATTTTTTGTATAGACGCCTAAAGGAACTGGATATGAATCAGTCAAACTGGCTATTGAAACAGGGTACAGACACCTTGATGGAGCTTTAGTCTATTTCAATGAACATGAGGTGGGACAAGCTATAAGGGAGAAAATTGCAGATGGAACTGTGAAGAGAGAGGACATCTTCTACTGTGGAAAGGTTTGAAAACTTTTACCCAAAACAACCTTCATTACCACTGATACATTATCGCAACAATTATTAACTGTTAATCTGTACTGATTATTAAGCTGTGGAACACATTCCATACCCCGAATTTGGTTCGACCCGCTTTGGAGAAAACTTTGAAGACATTACAGCTGGATTATGTCGACCTCTATGTTATAGAAATGCCCACAGCCTTCAAGGTATTCGTGCATCTAATAAAACATTTGTTGAGATTGTAAAAGACTGCATTAAAAAAAATGTTTGTATTATAATATATTTATTTTTTGCAGCCAGGAGATACATTTTACCCCAAAGATGAGAACGGAAAGTACATTTATCACGAGACAGATCTCTGTGCTACATGGGAGGTGAGACTTGTTGGTGAATGATTTATGGTAAACACTGACTTTACTGTACTTTAGCACACTTAAAAATGTCGTCTCCGACCTTATCTGCTCAAGGACAGCAAACTTTTATGACGCTCATATCTTGTGTTGTGTGCGTCTAAAGGATTTCTGCTCAAAGTCTAATTGGTTTCCCTTTTTTATTTTGATAGGCTTTGGAGGCTTGCAAAGACGCAGGGCTGGTAAAATCTCTTGGAGTCTCCAACTTCAACAAGAGACAACTGGAGTTGATCCTCAACAAACCTGGGCTAAAACACAAGCCTGTGTCCAACCAGGTACAGACAGGATAATAACGCATATTTGTTCTGGGGAAAAGGCAAATCCAATAAAAAGAACATTAAACTATGGACTATCTGACAAAGCCAAGAAAATGCCCTTATGTCAGTGACCTATATGCAAAACACAGACCACCAACATTGAGACATAAATACAGGACTAATACTCAAAAGTAATTCTGTATTTTTTTTAGGTTGAATGTCATCCCTATTTTACCCAAGTTGCTTGAGTTTTGCCGGCAGCAAAATATCGTTATTGTTGGATACAGTCCATTGGGGACATCTAGAGATGCATCATGGTATGGGACATTTTTTTTTCTTTTACTTTGATGTGAATTATATTGTATGTTGCATTGCTCAAGGAGCTTGAGACTCAGTATATTCAACCAATAAAGCCTTTTAAATCTAAGAGAAAATCAAAAATAATCACATTTATTATCAAATGTTACTTTGTTCTAAGCTTTAATGCACAAATATGACCTTTGAACATAAAATGTGCTGTGTCATAGTATTATATCATTTATTTCAACAGGGTGAACCTAAAATGCCCACCTTTGTTGGAGGATCAACTCCTGGTATCGATTGCTAAAAAGTACAACAAGACAACAGCCCAGGTGGCCTTGAGGTTCAACGTGCAGAGAGGACTGGTGGTCATCCCCAAGAGCTTTGACCCTGTCCGCATTAAAACAAACTTTCAGGTTTGTTTTTCATGGCACATTGACCATGCGGAAAATAACCTCTGAAAGTTCATCCTATCATGTTGCCATCGATCTGTTTTCTAACTCCTGCAGATATTCGACTTCTCTCTTTCCGAGGCTGAGATGAAGGCAATTGAAGGATTGAACAAGAATATTCGATTTGTAGAGCTTCTCATGTGAGTATCGAGCATACTTAACAATGCATACTGATGTTTGGCTAGTGTTATAAATAAATAATTACGTTTTTTTTACTCAACAGGTGGTCAGATCACCCAGAGTATCCATTCCATGATGACTACTAGATGCAACAGATGTCTTGACTTGACTTCTATTAAATGTGATCAAATAAATTGGCTTATTAACTTGATTGCTTTTTACAACGTGTTGTGCTTTATTTTGAACATGATTTTGATAGTAGGACTCTTATTGTACATTTTATGAAACATTTCTGGTATACAACTTTATTGATTAAAGCAACTTCATTAAAGCAGAACAGATTTTCATTATTTCATGATACAGCTTTTCGTCTGAGAGGGAAGTAGAGGAAACAATGTATGATTGAAAACTGTTTAGAAATATTTTGCTCTAGAACAATTGCCAATTTGTATTGTATTGTAGTAACTATGTGGTATTCATGAACAGAGCACTATGAAAGCAAATAATAAATAATGCTACCTTAACGTGCCGTAGGACATATTAGAGTCGTGTCGATAGAAAGTAACGCAATTAGCGTTTGGTTGCAATTTCCCCCCCCTAATTAAGGTCCTTATTGTCATTGTTTCCCTTGTGTTTTTGTGATTCAAGGCTTACCAGCAGCCATTTGCCGTTGTTAGTTGTGCGAGTGGGTGCATGTTGCCGTTTATACAACCAGCGAACTCGGAAGTAGTAAAAAGGTTTCCGAGTGTTACTGAAGGCACCATAACAGCTATTCCAGCCTGGCTAGTTGTAGCTAGCACGACGGCTAATGCGGATACACTACGTACAGACGACGGTAAATTATACGGAAAAGGACACCCAGTAAAACAAAGCAAAAAGGACTAAAGCGTGTTTTCCTTCTGATTCCGATTAACCTTGGGAATGTCCTGTTCAGTCGACTATCTCGGCTAACATCAATGTTAGCTGCGCAATGAGCAGCAGTGGCTAAATTGCTTTTAGCAAATTAGCTGTATGCTAGTTTCCCATTGCTTTAATGAATGGGGGTTGGAGTCAACACACCAGTCAACAATGTACGCTTGGTACTAGCCTCCTCCTTGTTGTGGTTCAGCTTGTCTGGTACATTAGCTACCAGATGCTCAGAGACGTGGACGTAGTTTATTTAAGGAAGGAGCGTAGTTACGTTAGCGAATGAACCCAGCTATCGTCGGGACTAAGCCAACCGTTGATAACTTTGTTTGAAATGAAGCATCACGAAGAAATCATGCATTATCCAGGTACATAGACGGAGCAATAGCAATGTTAGCTTGCGTGACATAATATCGCAGCCTACATTGTGACGTTAACTATCAAGACGGGTGCTTTTGTTTACAAACTTATTTTCAAATCCAGTGATCCTCCCTGGCCCTGCATAGAGGATGTATGTGGGAAGAAATTATGGTGTTTTGGAGTGACCCTACCCTCCGTCCCAGGTAGGGGAGTGGTGGAGCTGAAGACTCCCCGGCTTGGCCCGGCCCGCTGTTGACGGATGATGGGAAACATTGATCATTAGCAGCTCGGTTGTTGTATTTTTTTTTTTGGCATTCACTTTTAACCGGAATATGATCCGTGATTGGGATGCCCTGTCATTGCATTGATTCGTTTTTTGGGGAGATTTGAAGGATCATGATGGAGGAAGTTCCCAAAGACGGATATTATTGGAACTTAATCATGGACTGTTGAGCTCAACCATTTTTTTATTACACATTATTTTTAAAGACTGTTTCACTTGCACAACACCAACATGTCTGCATTTGCAGAGTTCGTCCCCCCTCCGGAATGCCCCGTTTTTGAGCCGAGTTGGGAGGATTTCTCGGATCCTTTAGGATTTATCAACAAGATCCGACCCATTGCAGAGAAAACGGGAATCTGCAAGATCCGACCCCCCGAGGTAAACTCACATATCATTTAAAAAAAGAGATTGTATTCCATTATGCATGGATGTGCCTCATATGCTCCTAAGTAAGGAGTGGTGGTTTGCTTGGGCCTTAAGCAACGACGTTACTAGTTACCATTAATCTAATAGAGGTCATTAAGGCTTTATTTATTTGCACTCAACGGAACACATTTTGTACTAAAGTGACAATGGGTTCCTTTATTGTCCATGAAAGTTGGCCAAAGACGAAGTAAACTCAACAGTTCCGGTTACAATGTCTTTGTTTGTTTTCCTCATGGCTAGCTAAGTTAACAGCAGAGTGATTATTACATTAGCTTTGAGGATGCGACATTGGGCCACAGACAGGCCTGTCGCTGCTGTCACACCATTAAAACCCATATTTACACCTTATTAAATACTGTGGTTACACAAGCACCTTTACATTTTCTTGGACTTTTCACTGTTGGGGTGTGTGACTGTAGACAGCAATACTGCACACATGAGCAATTGCTGTTAGTAGATTAAGATGACAGGACATCTAATTATACCAAATCAGATGGTAGAATATCACTTTCCCCCAACGTTCATCCATTATAACACTCTTAACTTCATAGAAAGGTCATCTATTTACAGATGAAAGCTGCATGGTTTGCTGCTATTATAAAAAGTGCAATATGTGTAACAAATATAGGGTCCCCTTGCTTTTTAGTTTAACAAAAACATTTATCAAAAGTTTTGAATGTATCCCAGAATCAAATATACACTGTCGTTTTGTAGTTTCTTCCATCCTCCTATCTAAAAACGACCATAACTGCATATATACATATATCTGTGCCTCATTCACATTTAAAACCAAATTGATTGTCAGCAGCTGAAATACATTTTGAATCATATCGAGGAAAAGTTGTTATTCTCAAAGTATCCTAGCCAGGGCAATTGTTCTGTAGTGTTTTACACATAACCTTTTACTCAAAAATGTCTTTGACTACTGGCCATCATAAATAGTCAGTTATTGCAAGCATGAACAAACCAGAAGAACACATAGCAGCAAGTGACCTGGCATGAGCATACTTCAGATGTTATAGAGTTATTTGGTCACATGCTTTGTTCACTGAAAATGTCTCATAACACCATCATTATCAAACACCTTACTAACATGAACACACGTCTTCTTTAAAAAAAAAGAAGCTAGAAATGTGCAGTATTTGTGCACAGGTCCCGTAAAAAAAGACTTGACTGCACTTTTCTGACAGTATGATGATGGGTAATATATAGTCACTAATTAGATAAGTCCTGCTCTATCAAGTGCTCTCATTTCCTCATTGTTAAGGATTCTTTTTTCTTGTCTATCAGGACTGGCAGCCTCCGTTTGCCTGCGATGTACGCAACTTCCGCTTCACTCCGCGAGTGCAGAGGCTGAATGAACTTGAGGTGAGTCTGCCAAGAAGATGCATCATGCCAGCAACCCTTCATTAAAGGCATATCTTAGGAACTTTCAGAATGTGTTTTTACATATTTAGAAATGATTTACTGACTTGTGCAGTTGTCCTTTTGAGATATGTGATTTTCGTGGTCTATTTTCCATTAACACTGATGCATATGAAGGTCATAATACAGGATTAGACAATAAATATACCCCAAAAGGAGAAAATATGCCTTAAGAGACAATTAAGTGCACTGACAAGTGTCCTCTCTCCTCTAATTTTCCAGGCTCTCACTCGGGTTAAACTCAACTTCCTGGATCAAATCGCAAAGTTCTGGGAGCTGCAGGGATCCAAGACCAGATTCCCTCATGTGGAGAGAAAAGTGTTGGACCTCTATCAGCTCAGCAAGGTGAAATACAGCAACTTCTTTTGAATGCTCCATTGTTTTTTTGTCTGATCATATACCAGTGCCAGCTTCCTTAATCTTTGCTGAGTTGAACTCCTTCCCTGATGCTCGTCAAAACGGCCCTTATTGGTGTTTCAGAATCAGAAATCCTTTAGCAAAACGTGAAGTTAGTAGGTCACATATTCAACAAAGAGGTAACTAAGGTATAACAGAGGAAGTGACTGGCAGCCAGTAACAACAATTGTAAAATAGTACATATTGCTCATGAGAAGTGTTATTTGTTTCAGACTGTGTCCTCAGAGGGCGGCTTTGAGGCGGTGTGCAAAGAGAAGAGGTGGTCCAAGGTGGCCGGCAGGATGGGCTTCCCGGCGGGGAAAGGCACCGGCTCCCTGCTGCGCTCCCACTACGAGAGGATCCTCTATCCATACGAACTCTTCCAGTCGGGGGCCACGCTCACTGTGAGTGCTGCTCCATTAACAAGCTAACACTAACTCAGTATCGGAGCTCTGACACACATTCATACGTAAAACACAGCGGTTACAATGTGGTTGATTACCTGAGGAACGTTGGGGATAAACTTGGTAATGGGATTAATATGGACTGATTTATTTTACATGTAAAGGGTTCCAGATTCATTGCAAGTGCGTTAATGTTGACATCCTTACACAAAACAAACATTTTTGAAAGTTGTGTGTTGTCATCTGGTTAATAGACTTTTTGTTAACCATTGAGTTCATTTCGATTTGGCTGTTCTCAGTGTCCTTCTCAAATGTAAGTCTTGGCCTCACTTCAAACAGCTCTAGGCAAGATATCCCAACAATAAAGTACCCTGTTCTTCAAAAGCCACAATAGAGACATTTGTAAATGTTTCCAGAACCCTCATTTGGTTTCACTCTTTCTCCAATTAGGGCATCCAGCGGCTATATGAGGAATGTGATGATGGGGAAGATGTGGACGAGGGAGTCGGTGAGGAGTCGGTGGAGGAAGAGGAGCTGGATGAGGAGGATGAGAAAGATGGAGACGGGGATGCGATGCAGGCCAAAGAGAGGCTCCTGCCTGAGAGACGCTCCAGGCGCCTTAAATCTGAGGTAGAGATTTTACATTTTTAAAACATAAATAAATGCATCCTTCTTGTGCTCTGTATTCTGTATGCTCTGTAGTCTTTCTTGTTCTCATACTGCCTGTGCTGCAGAGCCCAGTCTTCTCTGATTGGTTAGCTGTTTCTCACTGCTGCTGTTGTTTTCTTCCAGAGGGAAAACAAGGAGCCTAAAGGCCTAAAGATCTTCAGCACAAGTCCCAAGATGGTCAACTTGGGAATTCTATCAGCTGGTAAGGCTCGCGTTTCTGTTGACCTGTATTCATCACAAACAAAGAGCAGGAAAACAACAATACTATGAACATTCCTATCCGCTAACCGGTACGTTCCTTCTTTTTAGATGACGGCTTCAGCAGGAAGCAGCGTCACCTCAAAGCCCAGGCCTTCGCCATTAAAATGCGACCCCGCAAGGAGACCCTGGAGGTCAACTTTGTGAGTGTGTTTGGCATTTGTCCTGACAGTTTTTATATATCTTTATTGTAAAATGTTACAATTCATTTCAACTAACAGCTCAAATTACAGTCAAATTAATGTTGGCAAGACTGGTTGCTAAAAATAAATTTTCTCACACTTTGAGGGAAAAGTGTGAAAATCTGCGCAGGTTTTAAGATCAGATGGAAGCATATTCCAATGTTTGATGGCGGTAAAAGAGAAAACAGATTGTCCACATGCGTGACCATCTCTTGTTTGTTTCGGGGGTGCTGATCCCCCAGATCGACCTGTACCTCTGCCTGGTGTGTGGGCGGGGCGATGAGGAGGACCGCCTCCTGCTGTGCGATGGCTGTGACGACAGCTACCACACCTTCTGTCTGATCCCGCCCCTGCAGGACGTGCCCAAGGGGGACTGGCGCTGCCCTAAGTGTGTTGCTGAGGTAAAGCTTGAGGGGGCAATCCAAATGATTTAAAGAAAGATTAAACATGTTTATTGATCATTTTCTGACACGCACAGTCGCACACAGAAATGTTCCCGATTTACGATTGTATTCATCTTACAAATTCCCTCATCCATCCATTATGTATTAATATCTTATCAATTATAATCCGCCACAGTATATATTGTAACATACATGTTTTATATTGTAGTACAATGTGCACATGTTTACTCTAACTAGTTATCGTTTTTGATACACTTTTTTGATCTTGATTTCAATCAATCAATCAATCAATCAATCAATCAATCAATCAATGTTTATTTATATAGCCCAATATCACAAATGTTACATTTGTCTCAGTGGACTTCACAGTTTGTACAGAATATCAGTACGACAATACAACACCCTCTGTCCTTAGAAGTATAAGCAGCATGTATACAAGGTACTGCACATTAATTTAAATAAAAAATAAATAGAAAATTAAATAAACAGTAAATATACATTAAAAAAAAAAAAAAAGTGTATATAAATATTTTATCCAGTTTTATTTTATATTTTATTTGACATTTTACCTAAATGTCAAATCTTTTAATAAATCTTTGTATTTTTTTTCTTCTTCCAAAATAGAGCAACTGTCACAAAACCCAATTTCCCTTGGGATAAATAAAGTGCTGTCGTTCTGCTGCATGCGTCATTCACACTGTTTACTTTCCTACTATAATAATGAGTATTGTCCATCTCCCCTGACAGGAGTGCAGTAAGCCCAGGGAGGCCTTTGGCTTTGAGCAGGCGGGGAGGGAGTACTCTCTGCAGAGCTTCGGAGAAATGGCTGACCAATTCAAGTCTGACTACTTCAACATGCCTGTTCATGTATGTCAAATCCACACAGAACACGTGTGCTTCAATCATCTGGCTGTCGCACAATTGGAGGTTTCTCTCGTTCACAGGAGGAAAAGATATTCTTATAATTTCTGCTTTTTCCCACCAGATGGTCCCCACGGAGTTGGTGGAGAAAGAGTTCTGGCGCCTGGTCAGCAGCATCGAGGAGGACGTCATCGTGGAGTACGGCGCTGACATCAGCTCGAAAGACGTGGGCAGTGGGTTTCCTGTCAGGGACGGGAAGAGGAGGCTCCTGGGGGATGAAGAGGTGAGAAGATTAGTATTATATATTTCCGTAAACTCCTAAAGTCTTGACTTGGTTTGTATTTTTTCACATGAATCAGAATCCAAACGGTTATTTTCGAGGGTAAAGGGTAGAATCTAAGGATGCTCCAATTGGTCTGAGAAAATCTGAGCTTATTTATAACAGAAATAATCAATTAATAGTTCATATATTTGACAATAGATGGGTAAAATGGGTGAGGTATACAACTTTATTATCGTCCCTCCAGTTAGATATGACATCTAAGGTACTTATGATAATTCAACTGCCTGTGTATCACCCTTGATAATAATACTAGGGGCATCTCTATTGTATATCACATTAAGCTTAAATAAAAGCCAATTTCATGACTTTATTGATTTTTTAAAAATATTTTTATATCTGGTTCTTTTGGTGGGGATTCCCCTGTGTCCAAAATGCATTACCTGGGACTTGTCACTGATCAGACCCCCATAAAGATTCACCAAAAGCTTTTTCCATTAGGTCAAAACGTGACTTTTGCCCCAAAGCTAAAGAAAGCCCTCTGATTCCTCTCCTGTTAGGATTATGCCAACTCGGGCTGGAACCTGAACAACATGCCGGTGCTGGAGCAGTCGGTGCTCACACACATCAATGTGGACATCTCGGGTATGAAGGTGCCCTGGCTCTACGTGGGCATGTGCTTCTCCTCTTTCTGCTGGCACATCGAGGACCACTGGAGCTACTCCATCAACTTCCTGCACTGGTAAGACTACAATAAGGACATAGGAAAATAGACTGACATTAAAAAAATACAGTGATATACTCTGAGACAGTGATTCTCAAATGGGGGTACGCGGACCCCTGGGGGTACGTTGGGGTACTGCAGGGGGTACGTGAGATTTAAAAAAAATAAAAAATAAATACCATGCATGATTAAAAAAATAATCTTAGTACAATAAGTTAAATAGAAAACACAATTGTATATACAAATATTCCTAGAACCACCAAGGGGGTCCTCATATAAACATGTCAAATGTGTGTATTGTATTTTATAGTTTTTCACAATATATCATTTTGTTCATTGGTTTGTTAAACATATTACTTCAATTGGAAAAACTCCTTGGAAAAATCTGTTTTATAAAAATGTTATGTTTTTTTCATGCATGAAGATGGAAATATCCATAGTTTGTTGTAATGCATGCACGAAGGAGTTAATAAACATCACTATATTGTAATTATTTATATAATTATTATTAGGTTTTTTCGATCAAAAATGTTCGGGGTCGGTCAGGGGGCACTTGAAAATGTTTCAAAGGGGGTACATTACTGAAAAAAGTTTGAGAAGCACTGCTCTGAGAGACTCTTGTTTTTTATATTTCAATGATCCATTCTAACCTTATTCACAAGTTTATATCTTTCGTTTTTCCCTTCCTCTTCCTCCTCCAGGGGTGAGCCGAAGACTTGGTACGGCGTGCCGGCCTCTGCAGCGGAGAAGCTGGAGGCTGTAATGAAAAAGTTGGCTCCGGAGCTTTTTGACTCCCAGCCTGACCTCCTCCATCAACTGGTCACCATCATGAATCCCAACGTCCTCATGGAGCACGGTGTCCCTGTGAGTACTCTGTTTGGTGGGGTTGATATAGAGTGGTGCAGGGATGATGTCTTTTTGTAGGCTGGTCCGCAAGTTAATGGCAAACACAATTTTAACAGGGTTCCCGCGGGGTCTTAAAAAGTCTTAAAAAGTCTTAAATTTGATAATCTGAATTTAAGGCCTTAAAAAGGTCTTAAATATGACCAAAAAAATAAGAAAGGTCTTAAATATGATTTAGAAGGTCTTAAAAATGATGGGATTTGAAAGGTGCTTCTGTGTAGCGATCGCGTCTAAAATGTGTTTTGGGGAAAATGTCCGGGCTGCAAAGTAACCAGTACGGTAATAGCCTTTCAGTTCCCCCCAACAATTTGTATTGAAATAAATCAACATGGAACCAGTAATCACTAACTTTGTTTCCTCCGGCCCCTTATCGGAGAACACCCAGCTAGTAACCTAGCAACCAAGCTTCAGCTAGCGGCAGTCAGAAACTCATGTCTCTTCGAATCTACTTACAAATAAATATGGGGAAGTGTAAGTTCAACCGTATTTGGTTGGAAAACATCGAATTTAGTGCTTGGTTGAAACCAGTGGAGGGGAACGTGTTTGAAGCCCGCTGCACCTTTTGCAAAATAAATTAGTGTTTGTTTTGCTAATGTAGCGTTAGCTAGTGCAGCAGCTAGTGCAGCAGCTCCCGCAACAACACCGGGGGACCTCCGGGCGGCGTTTGGGTCTACGTCAACCCTAAAAGCGGAGGTGCTGTAGACGCTAAATACCGTAGTTAAACACCAATCATACAACAGCAACGATAAAAGATTGTAGCCAAGGCAGCAGAGCTCTGAATATAGCTCTTGTTACTCTCACACACACACACACACACACACACACACACACACACACACACAATAATTTGAACAGTATCTTTTTAACTGTTGATTACCCTGAACGTATAATTCAACTGAAAAACCAATACAAAAATTAATTAAATAAATGATATATTTAAATAAATAATATCATAATAATAAATACCAATAAACATATTGATATGTTTAGATATATATATTTTTAAATCCTCTGGAGCAGTGAGAGGAGCTATTGTTATTGATTAATGCATCAGTGTTTCTTAGGGTCAAGAAACACTGAGGGTAAACACCTTGAATTTCAGGCGCGGGGCTCCGTTGGCGGGGCGCAGCGCCCCTCCAAGACAATGGTAGGGGAAACACTGGGACGTATTTCTTCTTTCATAGCAATTTTCCGTCATGCTGTGAAATAGGTCTTAAATTCTACTCAAAGTGGTCTTAAAAAGTCTTAAATTTGAGTTGGCGAAACCTGCAGGAACCCTGTTTAAGATACTTACACACTTTGTTCTGCACACTCTATCATATCTAATTAAATATTGGCTCCATGTTGATTGTGTGCATATTTCCCCCCTTCAGGTGTACAGGACCAATCAGTGTGCAGGGGAGTTTGTGGTGACCTTCCCCAGGGCCTATCACAGCGGCTTCAATCAGGGCTACAACTTTGCAGAGGCCGTTAACTTCTGCACCGCTGACTGGGTGAGAGCAAAGCAAATACTGCCTCCATTTAAATAAAAAATACTTGAGAGAAGTTATTTTTATTAAATGTTTATCTTTTCCCTTCCCTAGTTACCCATGGGTCGTCAGTGTGTATCCCATTACCGACGCCTCCACCGCTACTGCGTCTTCTCCCACGAGGAGCTGCTCTGCAAGATGGCTGCTGATCCAGAGAGTCTGGACGTGGAGCTGGCTGCCGCTGTCTGCAAGGAAATAGGACACATGATGGAGGAGGAGACTAAACTCAGACAGGCTGTTCAGGAAATGGTAATTGTCTTTTCTTTGTTTATGCTTAATTTATGCATGTCTAAGGTGTGGCTGTTATCTCACTTTGAATCTTAAACCTGATCGGGACGTCCTTACTTTGTATCATCCCAGTGATGGCATAATCTGCTCTCTTTCTACAGGGGATTTTGTCTTCGGAGCAGGAGGTGTTTGAACTTCTCCCAGACGATGAACGCCAGTGCTACAAGTGCAAGACGACGTGTTTCCTGTCTGCTCTGACCTGCCCCTGCAGCCCCGACAGACTGGTCTGTCTCACGCACGCAGCAGATCTCTGTGACTGTGCCCTCGGCAACAAGTGTCTCCGGTAAGTGTTGGTTTGCTACAATGCTGCACAGTGTCTAATAAGTGAGGGAGAAGAACCCCCGACAGTTACCTCATTCACACCAACGGTGTTTCAGGGCCGGTTCGGAGCTGGAGCTTGAAAAGCACCGGGTTTTCCTGTTCACACCGCAGCGGAGCAGCCTCTTAGCTCTGGAATCCGGTTAGTTTCAAGCACCCAAAAATTGTCCGGCTAGAGCAAAAGCACCGCATACGTCACGCTTACGTCGAGGCGGGGGCAGGGGCGGGATCAACTCCTGAACAACAACAAAAAGCCGGCGTTTTATCCAGTTTGTACACAACGATGGAGAAACTTAACAAGCAGCAGTGGTCCACTGAAGAGACCAGCTACCTACTGGGAATCTGGTCTTCCGAAAAGGTACAGAGGAAGCTGGAGCACAATCGGCCATTGTTGTTGTTGTCGGTGTGAGCTGTGAGGGGTTTCCGCGCGGTTTGGCTTTATGAAGCAGGCACGCAAACGGTTACGTCATGACGCAAACGATGACGCAATGACGCAGCACCAGTCGGACTCTGGGCTGTGTGAAAAGAGCCGGAGCTAAACCGAAGAACCGGTTCTGAACCTGAAAAGCTCTAGCACGGAGCTTGAACCGGAGTTGCGTTGGTGTGAATGAGGTAAGAGAGAGCAGGATCCTGAATCATCTAAACGTTTTCTTCACTTATTACTATTGACTCGCTGCACATGATCCCGCTTATTACAGAGTGTTATAACTGTATTATAGAGTGTCCTTACTGCTATAGAGAAATAGCAGACTGCTGAATGTTCAAATTGACCAATAAGAAACTAGTATTTAACCAAGCCGTGTAATAACACTAAATACGTTCAGCAGATAGTCAGGAAATGTTTGTTGTGGCCACCACATAAACCATATTTTGATGTTGACATGTGCTCGATGTGTTTCAGGTATCGCTATGATCTGGAGGAGTTTCCTGCCATGCTGTACGGGGTCAAGACCCGGGCTCAGTCTTACGACACCTGGGCAAAGAGGGTCGGCGATGGCTTGGCCGCCGATCAGAAAAACAAGAAAGGTTTTTTACACTTAAATCGCACTACAGGATATGTACATGTTGCATATCTCTATTCTGCCATTGCATGGTTGTTTTGTGTGTCTCCTAGATCTTATTGAGCTCAAGGTCTTGCTGGAGGATGCAGAGGACAGGAAGTACCCCGAGAAAGCTTTGTTTCGTCGCCTGAGGGAGATGGTCAAAGAGGCGGAGACGTGCTCCTCAGTCGCTCAGCTGCTGCTCAGCCGCAAGCAAAGGCACAGGTCAGTGGATGTTCATACACGGACCCTGAATGTAATCCAACAGAAAAGCAATTTAATGATAACCTAGAATGCACTAATACTTAGAATAATGTATTAAAGGCTAACCTATATGTCTCTTCCCATGTGTGTCTGCAGCAGCCGCCTGCGTTCTGAGAGCACTCGTAATCGTACAAAACTGACGGTGGATGAGCTCAAGGCCTTTGTGGATCAGCTCTACAGGCTGCCCTGCATCATCAGCCAGGCCCGACAAGTCAAAGTGAGTCCCCCTTGATACCATAGAAGCTTCCCCAGGCCTCATCCCCCATTCTTTCACCATCAAAAACTATTGAATAACTGCTGAACCCTCCACCTCGTTCTTCCTCCAGGAGTTACTGGAGAACGTGGAGGACTTCCACGAGCGAGCCCAGGTGGCGCTGTCAGACGAGATGCCCGATTCCTCCAAGCTGCAGGCCCTGCTGGATCTAGGCAGCGGTCTGGATGTGGAGCTGCCGGAGCTGCCCCGACTCAAGCAGGAGCTGCAACAGGCCCGCTGGCTGGATGAGGTGAGAGCACAAACGGCTTGTGTGCATTTACTCATAGTTGCAGCCTTGTGTAAAACGTGTTGTCCTCCTATTTAGCTCCTATAAGGCCTAATTTCAACATCAACCTTTTTTAAACTGTGAAACTCAGCGTTTTTTATCTTCAAATTCTAATACACCACTGTATATATTGTAGGACATAATACACATTTTTACTTTTAAGTTGTCACCATTTTTTATTTTTTATTTGATCTTTTATCAATTTAACTTTATCTCCATATGTTGAATATCTTTAGTTTATTTAATATTTTTCCATCACATTTTATTTCTAATGTTTATATAAAAATGATTTGTATTTAAATTTGTTATTCTAAAATATAGCACCTGTCACAATCGCCCGGGATAAATCAAATATTCTAATTCTGGTTCTGACTCCCAGGTGCGCATCACCCTGGCAGAGCCTCACCGCGTCACCCTGGAGCTGATGAAGAGGCTGATAGACTCGGGGGTCGGCCTGGCCCCCCACCACGCTGTGGAGAAGGCCATGGCCGAGCTGCAGGAGATCCTCACCGTCTCCGAGAGATGGGAGGACAAGGCCCGCGGCTGCCTTCAGGCCAGGTGAGCGTGCATGTGTAACACATCCGCAAAATACTTCATGGGAATGTTGGCACTTTCTCCTACGTACTGTTCATCATTTCATAAAACATATTAGAGACAAATATATATATTCTAAATTAAAACATATTTTATATATCTTTTATTAGACATTTTACTCTTACTACTTATGTTTGAATACATTTTTATTTTTGAAATTGTATCTTTTATGGGACATTTAACTTTTCATGTTCATACAAATAAACACAAACTACTTATGTTCAATTCAATATATTTATGCTACATTTTTATTTATTTATCACCATTTCTTTTATTCTTTTATGAATGGGATACATTGAAGTATTCTTATTCTAATTGACTGGTGCTAGTTACAAAAAATAGTTAACTATACATTTAGTCATACTTGATAATCATGGCTGTCTGTCCCCCCCCCCCCCCCCAGGCCTCGACACAGCTTGGTGACCTTGGAGAGCATTGTGCTGGAAGCTAGGAACATCCCAGCATACCTCCCTAACATATTGGCCCTCCGCGAGGCCCTACAGAAGGCCAAGGAGTGGACTTCTAAAGTGGAAGCCATTCAGGTACAAGTTGAATCTAAAGTGTCCTCTTGAGGGACTGGCATTTGACTTTATAGCTCTTAAAAAGCTCCAATGTCTCTAACAACTCTTCTCTCCCTCTGACAGAGCGGCAGCAGCTTCGCCTACCTGGAGCAGCTGGAGAGCCTGCTGGCCCGGGGTCGCTCCATCCCCGTCCGGCTCGACCCTCTGGGCCAGGTGGAGTCTCAGGTGGCCTCAGCTCGAGCCTGGAGGGAGAGGACGGCGCGCACCTTCCTCAAGAAGAACTCCACGTACACACTGCTCCAGGTGGGCCACCGTGAAACCGTGTATTTGATGCATGTCTATCAGATGTATGAATCTTACTGTGGAGGAAACTTCTGTGTAGCAATGCAGTGGGAGTCACCGACTCATGAAGGAGACACAGGATGAGCAGGAGTTCTGATGTCAAACACTGAGATTTAATACAAGTATCGGCCGGAGAAATTCACATAACAAGTCACAGCAGCCAGAGGTTCTGACTGCACGGGTGGGTTGCCAGGTCAATTCTCCTCATCCTCCCTTCTTGGTAGACCATTTAACTAGTTTACAGAGAGTCATAATCAACATATTGGGGGATAGGCTTTGATACCTGGAGACTGTCTCTGACCCCCTGTGGTGCTTTGAAGCCAGCGTTCTCAGAGTCGTATAACTCCCTACTTCCTCCACATCAAGTCATAAAACTTATAGTATCAACATACGGCTACATTATCACGTTCCTTACGGGAGATAAGGAGCAGGGCTGATCGTAAATGTCAACACACAGGAAAGGGTTACATTCTTGGAGTGAAGACATAATTATTCCCTCACACTTACATGTTGCTAATCCGGTACGCCTTTCTTTTTCCGACAGGTCCTCAGTCCTCGCATTGACATCGGCATCTACGGCAACAGCAAGAGCAAGAGGAAACGCGTGAAGGAGCTGATGGAGAAGGAGAGAGGAGGCTTCGACCCCGACGCCCTGAGCGACCTGGAGGAGAGCCTGGAGGAGGCGCGAGAGCCTTCCACCGTCGTAGCAGCCTTCAAATCAAAGGAGCACAAAGAGGTGGAGTCCATCCACTCGCTCCGCGCCGCTAACTTAGCCAAGATGGCCATGGCCGACCGCATCGAGGAGGTGAAGTTCTGCCTGTGCCGGAAGACGGCCAGCGGCTTCATGCTGCAGTGCGAGCTCTGTAAGGACTGGTTCCACGGAGCCTGCGTGCCTCTGCCCAAAACGGGAACGCAGAAGAAGACGGGTGTGGGTTGGCAGAGCAACACCAAGGACTCCAAGTTCCTGTGTCCGCTGTGTCAGAGGTCGAGGAGGCCGAGGCTAGAGACCATCCTGTCGCTGCTTGTGTCACTGCAGAAGCTGCCGGTGCGTCTTCCAGAAGGAGAAGCGCTGCAGTGTTTGACAGAGAGAGCGATGAGCTGGCAGGTATGCATGGAGTTAGAGCTTCTCAGGTTACAACATTCACATGCTTTTATTTTGAAGCCATAGCCATCCTAACTCTGGGTCTGACTGTCCCACCAGGACCGAGCGCGTCAATCTCTGGCCACGGCCGAGCTGTCCTCGGCGCTGGCGAAGCTGTCTGTGCTGAGCCAGCGCATGGTGGAGCAGGCTGCCCGGGAGAAAACGGAGAAGATCATCAACGCAGAGCTGCAGAAAGCTGCTGCCAACCCGGATTTGCAGGTGCTTTATAGGATTTCACACTGTAATGCTGCATTAGAACAGAAAATACAAGAGTCTAGGAATCCTGTATGGAAAGCACCACAAGGGGGCACTAATGGCTAAACATGAAATAGACCACAAGACTTGAGAGGCGAAGTCCCTCCATGGGACCTTATTTCGGAAAAAGTATGTATTGAAGTCAATGGGGAGAGAAAGATTATCTGCCACGAATTACACATATGATGTTTGTCAATCTTAAATAATCATTTCCATGTCAAAAAAGTCACAGTTTGTCGTAAAACTGTTGAAATATAAGACTATGAAAAATACGCAACTAGAAAGACTACAAATCCCAGAATCCCGGTCCCGCATGCTGGCTCTTACGAACCGACTAACTCCCCTTGTGTGTATGTACAGCTCTCAACATGCCCAGACTTGGAGTGATTTTCACCTCTTTTAATACTTTTCACCTCATTCTGAAAGAAAGAAGTGAAATGTGCCAACGTGACGGCCGTCTTGGTGTGTGGTGCGAGACGGGAGATGTAGTTCATTGAGCTTTTCACATAAAAAAAGTGTTACTTCACAGTTTTACGACACATTTTAATTTTTTTGACTTGTAAAATTATCTTTTAAATTGACAAACATCATATGTGTAATTCGTGGCACAATTCAAACGGGATCGAAAGATAATCTTTCCGAAAATAGGTCCCATGGAGCTCCCCCTGAAAGGGAGGGACTTCGCCTCTCTATTGTTACATTTGAAAAATAAGAATAACCTTTATTTTTGTTGTTACACATTTTTGAATTACAACTTTGGAATGTGTCAAGCATAAGGATATTTGTTATCGTGTTTTAGGATATAAAAATAGGAGGCATGTATGCTTTTTGTTCTACATGTGGCTGGAGAAATCAGATTTATTTTGTATAATTTTTAAAAACATTACTTTTTTATTTTAAAATAAATATATATACATTTGCATTTTAACACATTTTATAATTGATCCCATGTTCACTACTATTATATTTATATTTTAGTGTATATATTTTTACAAATGTCTTATTTTTACTTGAAATAAAATATATATATTGTAGTTTAGTCCACAAACCTTTACATACAGATTTCTGATTTCAATTTTTCTTATAATTTCTATTATGCTTATTTTGTATTTTAAAATCGGAGCAACTGTAACGAGTATCTAATCAAATCAGAGACATTAAATATGTGTTTCTGTCCGTCCTCAGGGCCACATCCAGACTTTTCAGCAGTCAGGCTTCAGTCGAGCCGCTTCACCTCGCCAGTCGGTGGACTACGATGACGAGGAGACGGACTCAGACGAGGACATCAGGGAGACGTACGGTTACGACATGAAGGTATGTACGGCAAGCGATGTTGCTCAAATCACCTATAAGCAAGATATTCTACTTCTAATTCTTCCCTTTGTGGTGTCTGCATCGTTCCAGGACCCCGGCGAGGTGAAGCCCTACCTGTTCTGCGATGAGGAGATTCCCGTGAAATCTGAAGAGGTGGTCAGTCACATGTGGCCGACCGTCACGCCGTCATTCTGCGCCGAACACGCCTACTCTTCCGCCTCAAAGTCCTGTGTACAAAGTGAGGCCACATTTTAGAGCATCTCTGTTTCCCTGGATCCCTAAACGCATCATCACCTGTTGTCTTTGTGCACAAATAACGTAGAGATGTTGAGCACTTTTATGATAAATATTCAACTCTGAGAGGTTCCATTTTTGTTGATTTGCTCTGAAATAAATGCCTTCATCGTCTCACACTCAAAATATTGACGTTTCAGACATGACGCCCAGGAAGCAGCCCAGGAAGACCCCCCTGGTCCCTCGCAGCCTGGAGCCGCCGGTGCTGGAGCTGTCCTCGCAGGCGAAGGCCCAGCTGGAGGAGCTCATGATGCTGGGAGACCTGCTGGAGGTGTCCCTGGATGAGACCCAGCACATCTGGAGGATCCTGCAGGCCACACACCCCCCGTCTGAGGAGAGATTCCTGCAGGTCATGGAGGTAGGCGACGCCACGCATTATGCAACCTGATTGCGCAGCTGGACCCCAGGGAAATGCTGAGTCGTGTTTGGCTTGGGGTTTAAATGTATCGGTTCTGCTTAAAGGTCACCTATTATGCAAAATGCACTTTTTCATGTCTTTTATACATCAACATGTGTCCACTCTGTGGAAAGAGATTCTGAAAGTTTCAGGAAAAAAGATTCGCTCACTTTTTGTCCTGATCCATCTGAAAATGAGCTGATCAGATTTTGGCCACTTTATGATGTCATAACGATTTTTTGGCTTGTGTAACCATTAAGGCACGGACACACCAGGCCGATTATCGGCGTCGGTGGGCGTCAGGCCGACGGGCAGTCGGCCAAAGGCAGTCTGCAACAGAAATCACTCTGATTGGCTGTTCAGCTTAGCGAATCAGTGCATGAGAAGCGAAACGGAAGTGAGGGACCCAAATAAACGACACAGGTTCGGGAAAGCCCCACGAGCTTCTCGCTGTAGAGTGAAAATGGAACACACGCTATTTGTTGTTTGTTTATATCACGCAGTCTGTTCTTCTTCTCTCGGTTATCACGCAGTCTGTCTTCCGGTTGTTGCCTCTTTTGAATGACGAATACACACTACCGCCGTCTGCTGGTAAGGAGAGTTATTGCCTCTCACGCATGCGCAGTTCGTATGTGCTTCTTGGCCGCCGCGAGGCGACGCAACAGTCGGGGTCCGTCTGTGTCAGTTCTTTGTTATCAGATTGGTGTGTCCGGGCCTTTAGCCAATCACCAACCAAGGTAACCCCCCCCCCCCCCACACCTTATCACCTGAATCTCCTCCTAGAGCACCATTGTGTTCTTTTTAACCAAATGTCTCTCAGAGGGGCGTGGGGAGGGGCTCCTTATTTTCATCTAAAGTAACAGACAGAGAATCAGCACTTTGGAAACAGGGCTGAAACAGAGGGGATTATGGGATGCTGCAATGATCTGTTTGGTGTTTGGAGCCAAACACTTCAGAGACATGTTTTGCATATATATCTGAGACCAGTGATGTATTGATGAAAAACAGTATAATAGGGGACCTTTAAGGGTTTTTCTGAATAGATGCATATGGCTCAAATGAAAGAAAATCATGCAACATTTGAAATGAAAACAGCTATCTAATGTCTTCCCTTCCCACAGCCTGACGACTCTCTGATGGATAAGCCTCTGAAGCTCAAGCTGAAAGAGTCAGAGAAGAAGAGGAAGCGGAAGTTGGAGCGGGCCGAGCACCACCACATGCTGATGGCCGCCGCCGCTGCCGCAGGTGGAGGTTCAGTGATGGGCGAGATGCGGCCAGGCAAGAACAAAGAGCTGAAACGGGTGGGTCTGGAACTGGGACTTGGGATTAAACCCAAGAAAAAGAAGCTCAAGCTCAACATGGACAAGAACCGGGAGATGAAGCAGATCGCCAAGCGCTTAGTCAAGGAGGAGAAGGAGAGGAAGAGGAAGGAGAAGTTGGTGGCCAAGGCTGAGGCCATGAGGGACGTGCTGGAGAAGAGGAAGGAGAAGAAGATCCTCGACATTCCCTCCAAGTACGACTGGTCCGGGGCGGAGGACTCCAACGACGAAAACGCTGTGTGCGCTGCCAAGAACTGCCAGAGACCCTGCAAAGATAAGGTGAGGACTCCTTCAGGGACACACATTTCCCCTCATTCTGGTTCTTAGAAAGCGTCTTTTCTCACAGTCTCAGCACTAAGCATTGGGAGTGTGTTGCAGTCGAAGAGGCTCAAAGGGGGAATCGTAGATGAATGATAAACACAGCAACAGTTTAGTAATTAACAGAGGTCATCGGCCGCAATGTGACCAAGCACAAGTTCTGTATTTTTGGAATCTATTTTTCCTTGAATATTAATTTAAAGACATGTATTTACTAGGACTAGTAAATAATAATTATCTCAGGATTATCAATATAGGCACATTTTTTCTACATTATTCGGTATGACAATTTGCCGACTCATTTCACATTTAGTCCAAAAATGCTGCAATTTATAACTTTTTACATTACACGTCACTTGTTAGACGCTTTTATCCAAAGCGACTTACATACATTCAATACTGTGGGCAATCCCCACAGGAACAATTTGGGGTGAAGTGTCTTGTCCATGGACACAGCGGAATGTTTGACTGCAGCGGGATTCGAACCAGTGCCCCCGTGATCCGAAGATCAGCGCACTACCCACTGAGCCACAACCTCCCTTACATGTCTGCATAGTCTTGCACTTATTTTAATTTGGGCTATAAATTGCCGAATGCAGTTTTCCAAAAGGTGATGTCTCCGAATTGCCTTTAAGTCTAACCAACCGTCAACTGCAGTTCTGTAACATAGAGAGAAATGGCTAATCCTTACCCTAAAGTAGCAAAAGGGGCCAATCTTCTGTTCTTTCTAACAACTAATCACTCAATTTACACATCTTGTTAGCTCTTATCTAAACATTTTTAGCAATTTGTATCGTCAATTTAGAATTAAGTTAACATACTAATTTCTAGTCATTCACGTGTAGACAACCACAGATTGACATTAGAGAAACTTGTTATAACACACAAGTGCTTTAAACATTGACTTTTCACACATCCCCTTTTAATTAAAAAGCTCACTCTATATTCAAAGGTGTAATAATACTCCCTGATGCAGTGATTTTTCTCCATAAAAGTACTTTTTTTACATTTTACTAGCAGTCTCTTTAATATGCATTTAATCTGCATTATGTAATGCGTCATAATGCCATATTCAAATGTGAACCTCGTGACCCTTGTAGTTACATCCCCGACTAACAAGGGAGAAAGGCAGAAAATTCTGGTTGACGCTTTCATCACGTGACGTTTGCTGTAAACACCTGGGTGTCTGGAGGTGGATGACACTGGTTCAGTTTGTTTGCTGAGTTAATAACAAACACTTTTCCAAATGAACTTCATGGAGGTGGATGACACTGGTTCAGTTTGTTTGCTGAGTTAATAACAAACACTTTTCCAAATGAACTTCATGGAACGTTATTGAATATCAACAACTGATAACCGCACTGGAACACCTTAAAGAGAGTTACACATCACGTATTAACAGGACACACTGATGCGGTCCTGAGACAGCACTGCGCTCCGACACAGTGTTAACCAGTGGCCAGGCTCCGTCCAATCAGAGCGGAGGAACTGGTAGGCTTGCACCTCAGTGGGTGGGGTGGAGATGGTGAAATAAGGAAGGGGGCGCTCCTAACTGGAACTGACAACACCTGATGTTTGGATGATTAACAGTCGTGCGGTATTATTGACATGCAGATTATTACCTCTGCTGTTTCCTTATCACATTACATTACATCACATTACATTACATCACATTACATTACATTACATTACATGTCACTTGTTAGACGCTTTTATCCAAAGCGACTTACATACTTAATACTGTGGGCAATCCCCACAGGATCAATTAGGGGTGAAGTGTCTTGCCCAGGGACTCAACGACATGCTGACTGCAGCGGGGTTTGAACCTGTGACCCACCAACGCACAACCCACTACACCACACCACACCACACATTCCAACGCATGTGATATTTAGTTATTTTAAAGGTGCACTTTGGTTCAGTTCGTTTTGTTATTCTACACAACTCACGGTTAGTGGTGTACAACACACAAGATCATCTACAGTGCATCAGTGTTTGGCCAGTTTGCTCCAGTACATTAGATCAAATAATGACTGACTTGCAGCTTTAACGTGTGCTGGTAAAAAATTACCCACATGTTTTCCTGAATTTTGTGCCACATGCTTTTTTTGAATAATTATCATAATGTTTCCTTTGAGTGGTCCATGTTAAAATGGGGAAAAAAAAACCTTATAGATTACATCCATGGTCATATTTTGCTCCCCACAACAACAACAACAAAAATCCTCTTTTTTGTATTTTTTGTATCCCAACAATTGTTTTCCTCTCCTGTAAAACAATACATGACATGTGATTATGTAAGCTAGTACCAACAAACTTCAACCAAAACATTTGTGATATCTGTCCGTCGATGAATCTGCAGCTATAAGGACGTGTGTGTGTGGAGCAACCAATATTTTAAGCCCGCCCACTTTTAGGCAGTCCAATCAGATGCAATGGATTTGATTTAAATCCCTCTTTTAACTATACCCCTCAAATATTCAGCGTCTCTGGTAAATAAAATGGTGCAGGAATAAGTCCATAACCCTGATATGAGTTAGCATTTTAGCTCTTTCAGGTTTACCTAGTCTCGTAGTAAGCTTTTTTTTAAATTAATTTAAGGATAGAAGCCTGAAATAAGGTCTATGGTTAACTCAAGTTTAGGAGATTTTCACGTGTTTTACGACACAAATATGTCAGTAAATACCCCACTGGTGAATGTCTGAAGCTTCTATGTGTCTTTGAAACGGTTACTAACAAGTGGCTAAATGAGACTACTCCCCGAACATTAGCCACCTTCACCTTATCAGTGGTGACTTGAGGACATTTGACCGTGTAGTTCTTTTATAGTCTACGTGTAAGGTTAATAAACATGTTTGCCACAGAGCTCATATTGCCACAGAGCTCATATTCCAAAATCCTATTAAATGACCCCATTGCCTTTTTGTAGTTCACGTGTGATGCTAACTTCTGGGTTGGCCTACAAGTATACATCATCACTGCACCACTCTATATGTCACAGTATAGACGCTCAAGACGCTCCTGTCTCACTGGGGCGTTAATGTACTCACATGTGTTCCTGTGTGTGTGTGTGTGTGTATCCAGGTGGACTGGGTGCAGTGCGACGGCGGCTGCGACGAGTGGTTCCACCAGGTGTGCGTTGGCGTTACGTGCGAAATGGCCGAAAACGAGGACTACGTCTGCATGGACTGCATCGGCAAGGCCGGCGGGGGGGACTTAGGGGTCACGGTGGAGGAGGAGGTGGCGGAGGAGAGCGTCGTAGTGCTGTCCACATCCATGTGCAGTGTGCAAAGCCTGCCATCAGTGGTGGCCTCGTGGTCGCACACACCCACTCTACTACACCCAGCGGCCTCACATCAGCCAGAGCCTCAGCAGGGCAGTTAGCATTTACAGAACTAAGACTGAGATTGAATACTGTACCTCACACAATGTACGACATCGTAGGGTGTAAAGGAAGACAGTAACTGTCCGGATTATAAGAGCACAAGAAAGAAGATGCATCTTAAAGACGGAGATAAGAAGAGTGTCCCTGTGTGACTTCAGCTAACACACGAGATGTAGTCGTCCTGCAACAGTTCTAGGTGTAGAAACGCCCACCAGCTACTTCCTGATCCTCAGTGCACCTTCTTACAGTCAAACACTTCCTCCAGCTGTTGTATTCAGTGCAAATAAACAATCGTGTCCCCCCAGTCTTTGTTTTACTGGACATCCTGATCTGCCTCCCCCCCCCCCCCCCCACCTGGCCTGGCCCCTCAGTAACATCTCAATACGTAGGACTCCAGACTAGCCAAAACAAATGGTTGTAATGTAGTGGAATTATTTATAATGTACATACTTTTACGCGATTAAAAAAAATGGATTGTGGCTTTTTTTCTTCTTTTTTTCTCACCTTTTAATAAACTATTCCTAGTCAAATGAAAAACAATTGTGATGCTTTTTTAAATGTTGAATTAGTCTGTTTTAGTTTTGCCCTGTTTTTTTATATTTAGGAAAAATGTAAAGAATGACTTCCTGATTTTGTCTTAAAGAGAAAATGGAGAGAGGATAGAATGAAACAAAGTATTGCAAATATTTTTGTTTTTTGTTTTTGTGTCCTTGATTGTGCTGAAGCGTCAGAATGATTGGTGGGTCACATTCCTAGGCCTGAAACGTGACTTGTGGCCTCTTATGTCACCGAGAAGTTGTGAGTTAATCTTCACATTTCCTGTGTTGCTCATTAAGCTCAATTAGGGGAGACGTGTGTTGGCATGTTGTGGAGTTCCGGTAGGAAAAATTGCATGTTGAATATGTTTTTCCCCTTCATTATAAGCGGTTAAAACATGCATTTTGTGCAAAACAATTCATTTACATATCATATTGATTTTTATCTACCCTTTTTCCAGATACTATTACTTAGATTCTTGCTGTTTGAACATGGTTCCTTCATGTTTCTAGGTGGGGGGAAAGCGCCAATGTTCTAAGATTGACACATGAATATATAAACAGTAAAAAGGAAGGAGGTGAGAAGGTCTCTTCTAACTCTAACCAAGTGAAATCCGCTGCCTCCGTCAGGTCCCTCACCTCTGTCACTGTGCTGAGTTAGAAGCATGTGATCGCGAGGGGCCGCAACACATCAACACAATGAACCATAATGGGACATAATTGATTGCGTAACATCTTCCTCGCCCACTGTTTGTTGTGTAGACCCCCCTGCCTGAGAGAGGAATGTACGACCGTTGGCTCTCCCAATGAGCACAAAGGCGTTAATAACCATCTCTTTATAGCATTATATGGTCCGTTTGCTTCTGTGATTTGTTTTCTGCTCACGTCTTTCTCCCCAAGCAAGATTGGTAGACATACCACTGCTGTGTGAAATCAGAAACATGTGCTGTTAATTCTTTGTACCCTTCTTCCAGTGGTCGAAAAATCATTCAGATTCTTTGCTTGAGTACTCAAAAAGTACTCATGGGAGAGAAAACTCAAACAATATCTATATATTTTTGAATAAACTTCACATTTAAGAAGCTGGAACTGTGGAAATATAACACAATTGCTGCCAATTACATTTCTGTTAACTCATTGTTTAATCTATACTAACTAATCGTATTTAATTACATTAAAACATTTAATTTAAGTAGCTATTAAATACATCTGTAAATTAATTGTAGAGGAGTAAAAAGCACAAAAATAGCTTCCAAAATGTCGTATAGTTGAGGTATGTACTTAAGTACTATTCTTGAGTAAAGGTATACTTTGCACCACTGGTTTCTTCCATCAATGCATCAAAATGCCCGAGTTGACTTTTAAAATGTTTTAGTTTCAGCAGCGAAAAATGTTGACCTCTGGCAGGAAATTGAGAATAACTATATTTCAGAAAGGCGAGAAATCCCAAATCCAAGCCTTATTATTAAGATACATTTACATTAGTTAATTGGAGTACAGTGGAGGTGGTCGATTGCAGCTGTAATTCACGCAATGTCATCTCATTTAATCCAATTGGGATCCTATTTTGCACTTTATTTTAAGAATGGATTCTTGACAGGAGATGTACTTTGCTCGGAAAGGGGCAGACGAAAAGGCAAAGGAAAGAAAGAGGCCGTCCCTAGTTTAGCATTACAGACCACCCCCCACCCACCCCTCACTCCAGTCATTTAAATCCTAAAACTTGAGCATTTAGAGATAAACCTCCAGAGACTGCTGCAGAGTTACAGAGAAGACCTGCTGACACTGCAATGAAAGGTAAGTTATTTATGTCATTTTTACAAATGGATTTTCTGGTGATTTTAACTGCACATTTTTTAAATTTAAGACCATGCACATTTCCCAGCAGGTCCCTTTGCTAAGGTTAATTCCTATTTTATTTAATTAATATATAAGGACACATTGTTGATTGCATTGCAGATTACCACAGTTATCATTAAATGTTAAAACGTAAATGTTTTATGGATTGCAATTTAAAACAGACAATTGTTTATGAACACCAAGCTCATAATGTGTCACATTTTTGTGTGTTATCAGTTAAATATCACATTTGCAAGATTAATATAATACTTTTGTTATCATCATTATGTTTTTTCGGCAACAGACATTACACAAATGTATAGAATAGAAAAAAAACTATAAATACAAAAAAAAGTACAATAAAAAACTGAAAGAATTGAAAATATAAACGGAAATATACAAACATTATTAGTAAACCATAAAAAAAAGAGCATTTAAAACAACATCGTGAAATTGTCTAAACTTTTGACAGGGATTTACAAAGCTGGTTAACTAGAAGCTACACTATCCAATCACATCTTGCTTACTAATAGACAAGGTTTTAAGTGAAAAGGACTCCACGTGCATGCTTATACCACCCTTCTTATCGATGTTTAGTAAAAACGACATTATTCTAATTTTGCCCACCCTGCAGCTGGAACTGTTTGCTGTCCTTAGTGCCTTGCTTCATGGCATATTGACTGTTGAAAGCAACCCAACGTGCCTTTAAAGCTGCTGCATCCTCTTCTCTTTGTCCGGTTTGTAGGAGACGCTGCCAAAGCGGGCATCCCCAATGGCTCCATGGCCAAAATCCAGAAGGCCCCATCGGAGGAAAAGATGGAGGAGCGGGGCCAGTGGGACAACAAGATGGAGTTTATTCTGTCGGTCGCCGGCTCCATCATCGGCCTGGGCAACATGTGGCGCTTCCCTTACCTCTGCTACAAGAATGGAGGAGGTTAGTGTGAGAGTGGGTGAAAGCAAGTCTGTTTCCTCTGGAACTCTCCTTGACTTCATAAATGATTGTCAGCAATGGCAGGAGGTATGAATTAAAGACATACAGTAGATTTGCATGTAAGATTCACTGTACGGCAAGCATGCAGTATTTTTACATGCACTTAATAAGTACATTTATGACAGTTAACATGAACTTGAAACATGTGAGAACATGTACATGCTTTGCATATTTGGGGCGTCCATGGTTCAATCTCCAACAGGTATGTTTACGTCAACCTGTACATGTTTATACAGGTGGATGTGTAAAGATGACTGAAAGGTTAGACACACGTAAAACATATGCTCCACGTATTACAAAGGCAAAGAACACAACAATTCAAAAACAGGAAAGGACACAATGGGTGAAAATGGGGCAATGAATGCATTTATTTTAATTGTAATGTAAATGTGAGTGTTTGAGTATCGTGTGGTCCATTAAGTGTCCTGTTTTACGAGTGCCATGGATCAGGCTTATCTACCAATCAGAGAGTCATTGTTTTCATCCCAGCAGTCAACATGTCCAATTGCCCTTGGTGATGATACTTAACCCCAATTTCGTCAATAGTCCTGTCCACTGGTATGTGATCCTTTTTTTGTAGTGTAATATATATACAGTCTTTTGGTTAGAACACGCACAAGCCAACATACAGCATCATCTCACCTTGAGTTCAGATGAAGGAAGTCACATATATCCAACTATGAGATTTTGGGCATGCTTGTGTAGGTGTTAAATCGGTCGACCCTCTTTCTCCCTCCATGGGGCGTGGGGGTCAGAGGTCAGAGCCGAGCGAGGTCAGGCAGCTGGTGTTGCTCCTTGCTCTCAGCAGCTGTCCCTGCGGAGAGGCGAAAATCTGAGCACGACAAATATCCCCGGACACCCAACGGGGCATCAACACAAAATGCTTGAAAGAGAGTGGCAGTGTGTCAGGTCTACATGTAAATAAAAGAGCATGTAAGTCCCCCAGTACATCTTGCCATTTACTGCATATTCTCATGGAGAGTTAGAACTTCAGATACATTCAGGCATGTATTCTTTCATGTAGTAATTCTCGTACGTGGAATACTACATCATCTACACTAGACGTCGATCAAGACATTTCCACAGTGATCCAGTGTAGCGGGATTTTAAGTTATAGACAGGAAAATAAACAAGCTTTTTATAGGTTTTATGTAATCAGTAATAGGTAAAGGAAGAGAGGGGTGGAGGCAGAGTCTTTCTCCATGAATCATTATCCTGTAACCAGTGGCGGTTCTAAACCAATTTGATTGGGGGGGCCAGTTATTTTCTGAGGGGGGCACAATAAATGCAGGACGAAAAAGACAAAGACAGTATGAAGTAATTGCGCATAAGAAAACAATGCAATATACTTATTGGTATTTGTTTCATTACACATTATTATATGCTTACCTTTAACCTTTGTGTGCTGTTTGGGTCTGTGGGACCCATTTTCAGTGTTTTACTAAAATAAATTGTATGCAATTAAATTATTTGAACCTGCTTTATTTGGGGGTGGACCTCACATCCTCTAGGGGGGAAGTTTTTAAATGTTGAAGTTAAATGCATCAATTTGGTGCACTTGAATGAATTTATGGATACAGCTCTCAACACTCAGATGAAAGGGAGATGTATACTTTTCAATAATCCAAACATCTTTAGAATATGATCACAACCAATAACAAATCATTTAAACTTGTTAATCCTAATTAGTATTCTTTCTTTTTATTTATTTATGCATATTCTACTAATCACTCCCCTTTTAAACTTTTTTTTTTTTTTTTAATGTCCTATAGTACACATTGGAATGATTTCTTACTTAATTTTTTACAACTATATTAAATAGATAAAGGTGTGCTCGCTCACAGAGGCTGTGTGCTCCTCCGTGGCAATGACGGCTTGCGTTAAAAAAACAACAAAAAACATATTTGTAAAGTGGGGGCTATTGAGGGCTTGCGAGCAACCGGTAGCTCGCGATCGACGTGTTGGAGACCCCTGCTCTAATCGGTCCGACTAGAATGACAAATATAGTTAGTTCCGCCTATTCCGTCAGCCAAGAAATCGTTTAATCATAAACTTTTTTTTCATTTTCAGGGGGGCCACATGGGGGTCCAAAGTCAGTGTTAGCGGGGCATTGGCTCCCGCCTGGACCCCCCCCCTAGAACCGCCCCTGCTTGTAACGTTTCCTTAAGATTTGCATATTTCCAAAGGATACTCCACATGCAGGGGACTTACGGAGACGCTTCCCATCCACTTTGAATGGGGTGACGTCACGCTTTGCCGAACTGCATTGTGGTTCCGTCGCTTTGCTTCCGTTGCTCGCTTCGAGAGTTGAGAAAAGTTCCGTCCACATGGCAGTGTGACCTCGCTCGGCTCTGACCTCTGACCCCCCCGCCCCCATGGAGGGAGAAAGAGGGTCGACCGATTTAACACCTAGAGAGTGACTCTAACTTTTGGATCTGCTTTCGTATTTGGATCCACATTTATGCTGCTAAAAGAAGGCTCTGGGTTGTATTAAGATTAAGACTCTGCACACATGTCCTCTGGATCAATAGTCACAAAGCTTCTTGAGGCCTTGTTGATTTTAAGGATGTTAAACTTATCTACACCTTTATTTTAGGATTGAATTCCTGCAAACAATTACTCAATTAAAGGTTGTTTCATTAAGTTTTGATATTTCCATGAGATATAAACTTAAGAAAAAGTCTCAGCGGATATAAGGACCCCCAGCTGGACAACTTCAAGCTGCATTATAAAAGCACCACGTAAGAAAACTGAGAAAAAAAATTAAAAAAGAAGAAGCTTATTGAGTTTCAAGGATTGTTGAAGATTTGGCGGTGATGTTTTGGTCAGGATAATTTCATTTACTTTACTTTAACACAAAGAACATAAATTGTGTGTTAGTCAGAAAAATAGGAAGGCTTTTAGTATTTTTCGTACGAGGTAGTGATGCATTTCAGCCTCTTGTGGCCTAAGCCAGTATTACAACAATTCTTATGTCACAAACACGTGACATGAGTTTTTTTTTTCTTCTCATTTAACTACAATAGATACAAGTCGTGGTGTTTGCCTGCCTTATTATCACCCAATGCATGAATGGAAAGGTTACAGTCCCTCCTGGAAAGGCACAAGAGATAGATGTTACTCCACATACAGTACCAACAATTAGATATGTTAATATGGACTACAAAGCATTTGTCCTATATGGCCTCGAAAGCATTCACCAACAGAAAGCATAGCTCTAACCCAGAATCCTTTCTTCTCTCTTCACTCAGGTGCATTCCTCATCCCTTACATGATCTTCCTGTTCACCTGTGGCGTTCCCGTCTTTTTCCTGGAAACGGCTCTTGGCCAGTACACCAGCCAGGGAGGCATCACCTGCTGGAGGAAAATCAGCCCGCTGTTTGAAGGTGGGTAGGAACGTTTTATAACCTTGGGCCAAAGGAGGAAAAACAAGAAATGATGTCAAGAAATGCTTACTGATCAGTACATGCATGCTGTTTGGTTAGTTCTCAATCAGTAAGCAATAGGGGATTTTTTAGCAAAGGACCACACACACACATTATTCTTTATTTACATTGCATTCTATGCTTTCTTATTGTGCAAACAACCTTAAAGCTTTCCCCTCTGTTAGTTCAAATTCATCTCATGCCAGCATTTCAAAAAGAAACATTATAACATATAAGTAATGAGGTCAAAATCAGTCATTTAAGAAATTGGTCTCCCCATTGTAAATGAATCCTACTGTATGGCAAAAGGGCTTCAAGACCCTGGCAAAGACGATCGTGAAACCGTAACATAATAACCTGATGGCTCAATAAGGCAATAGAGATGGCATTTTGTAAGGAATGAACATTTGCTATATTATTTCTTCCTCAGTATCTTCTGATATACAAAGAAATCCTAGAACTAGTGTTAATGATTATTGTTTGGGTTATTCTGCAGGTATTGGCTATGGCACTCAGGTGATAGTGGCTCTTTTGAACTTCTACTACATCATTGTTCTGGCCTGGGGGATTTTCTACCTGTCTTTCTCTTTCTCCTGGGACCTGGCCTGGTCGTCGTGCAACAACACGTGGAACACAGGTACCCTAAGAACCGCAGAAACCATGAGAAGCTCCACTAATGTTGTCAATACATTCAAGAACATTTTACTCTTTTCCCGCAGAAAACTGCGTGGAGTTTACGAGAAGGAATACCTCAATCGACCAAGTTATCGACCCTAACGCCACCTCTCCTGTCCTGGAGTTCTGGGAGTGAGTTTAGATTTGACCTCTTGGCGATACGCTCCTACTGTGAAATTACAGCCATACATCATCTCTGTGTTTCCGTCCTCGTCCCTGCAGGAGGAGAGCGCTGAGGATTTCCCCAGGCATTGACCAGATGGGCTCTCTGAACTGGGACTTGGCCCTGTGTCTTTTCATCGCCTGGGTCATGTGCTACTTCTGCATCTGGAAGGGGGTGAAATCCACGGGAAAGGTCGGTGCCCTTTTTTTATTTAGCTTGACGAAAGACATTTCTAGGGTACTTGAAGGATGACATCTGATATTTGTTTGCATTGCTGTATGTGTGTGTCTATATAGGTGGTCTACTTCACTGCGACCTTCCCCTATTTGATGCTGATCGTGCTGTTGATCAGAGGGGTCACCCTGCCTGGTGCTTCGATCGGAATCCAGTTCTACCTTTATCCGGACCTGGGACGACTAGCAGACCCACAGGTACCAAGAAACCACACCATTTTAGATCTATCACCATTGCACAGAACTACAAATTCCCTTTGAGGGCCTTTAGAAGATGCCTGTGTGTGCGATGGCGCAGCAGATGCACGTCTCCCATGGTTCTCTGCTGGGGAGCCCAGTGTCTGCTGGGTCCATCTGCTCTCCATGAAAGAGGCAGGCACTGCAGGGACTCAATGGAAGGTCAGGACATCACTAGGACTGTAAACACAAGCTTTTACTGACTCTGCTCAAGCTAACTCATTCAGAAGAGACCCTGGCTTTACTCAAAACTCTTCATCCGTTTTGTTGTTATCTCTGCCAAAGCCACGGGGGACCATGTCTTTGGTTATATGTGGTTATCTGTCTTTATGTCAACATGATAGCTTTTAATCCATTCGTGGCAAAATACAGTGTGCGTGTCATTTATTTATTTGTATTCAGTGATAGTACCACAATTTAAAAACAAAACAATATGATGAGTAGAAATTAAAATAAATAAGGCAAATGTAATTAATTGACACCAATAATACACTACGTAAAATATATGTTTAAACATAAATCAGCACATTATATCTCAATATAAATCGAATTTTGCCCTTTTTTAGATGGCCTCAAAAATGGCCTAAAAAATCCATGGCATATTTGTTATGATTTGCTAAAGTAAGGTTCGACACAAGGTTAATAAACCCCTTTTTTAGATGTTTTCCTTTTGTGTAATATCATTCGGTTTTGTCTATTGTAAACAAATCTGATTATTGCAGGTTGGAATCTTAGTTTGTTAATCAATGATTAAACAAATAAGCGACTTATATGCAACTACCCTAGTGAATGATTATGAATTTGCACGTGAATTCCTACAAGGCACCTTTGTGCATACATCGTCCTAAGTACTGTGGCTAAATATATGTATACAGTACTGTACGTACTGTACGTGTAGCAGCACTTCAGTTTCAGGGTTTTTAAATTTGAAATTGTGTCTTTTGTGTAAGGTGTGGATGGATGCTGGCACGCAGATCTTCTTCTCCTACGCCATCTGTCTGGGGTCGCTGACTGCTCTGGGAAGCTACAACAAATACAACAATAACTGTTACAAGTATGTCAACAATATCTACACATTCTTTATTATATGCTCAGAAAACAGGAGTTCCTTTCCACTGTCAGAACCTGATTAAATATGAGGAGCTCTTTTCCAAAACGCTATAAAAGCCAAATTGAAAATTGAGTTTGTTGTGCCATTTTTGCTGTGTACTGAACCTATTCACTGCTCTATCAACGTTTCATGCCAAATCGCTATATATCCTATATATATATATATACATTTAATATTAACAAAATGTGTGGGTCTAGGTAAAAAAATTCATTTTCCTGACAACTATTAAAATGGATATATAGCGTTTTGGAAAAGAGCTCCTCATATGGAAACAAGTCTACATATTCACTCTTGAAATAACCCATATACTTGTTTCATCATTATACATTATCATCAAATGTATGTGTGTGAGTTTAAAGCTTAATAATAATGGAAAACAATGGTCAAATGAATATTCTAGGGTACATTTTAATATCATTCATGTGCTCTTTTGTTGCAGGGATTGCCTGATGCTGTGTCTTCTGAACAGTGGCACCAGTTTTTTGGCAGGCTTTGCGATCTTCTCCATCCTGGGTTTCATGTCCTTTGAACAGAACGTTCCCATCTCAGAGGTGGCAGAATCTGGTGAGGCTTATCCTCCGCTGCATTCAAGGCATTTACAGTAAAATCATCTGTCTATATATCCTCCTGCTCACATCTTCTCCTGTGTGTAGGTCCTGGGCTGGCCTTCATAGCGTACCCCCGCGCTGTGAGCATGATGCCCTTCTCTCCTCTGTGGGCCGCCCTCTTCTTCATCATGATCGTGTTTCTGGGGCTTGACAGCCAGGTAGGTCATCAAATTTAGAACTGAATACAGTCAATAATAAATAATGGTAAATAATAATCAAAGAATTGTTAAAGTACCAAAAGTAAAAACATTTGTTAGGCGTAATGGCCCGTTTTAGAATCATACCAAATGACTATATTGTATTTATTGATGCCTTTATGTGTCTATCACACCTGGTAAAGGTTGATCTCATTGTCATTACTTTATATACTGCTGCTGGATATCTTTACCTATAATTATATTTAAATGTTTACCTTAGACTTATGCTATTTAGATTCACACCCAGGTGTATGTAGCTAACAATGCTATTTGCACCCGGGAAGCGATAGGTCAATGTGGCGTTGAATTTAATAATGGGGTGTATTTTATTAGTTTTGGTTTTGAATGTATGTAAGGCACATCTTATCTTCAGCACTGTAGTTATCTGACGTGAACATCAAAACACAAATACTGCCTGTGCTATAGTGTGAACGTTTATTAGTTGATTTATATTTTGTATTGGGTAATAATCTGAAACCGTAAAGTATCTAAAGCTTAGTAAAAAGTATAATATTGGCTTCTAAAGTATAATACAATTAAGTTACAGTACAAGTATCACACAATTGTTCTTGAGTACAGTTTGTAATATCATTATTACATTCCATAATTGCATCATATAAGTACGTTATTCCAGCTGAAAAACAGATTTAATAATCTCCCCCCCCCCCCCCCCCCCCTCTTCTCCTCCCACCTCTGCCTTCCTCCCTTCAGTTTGTTTGTGTCGAGAGCCTTGTGACGGCCGTGGTGGACATGTACCCCGCTGTGTTCAGGCGCAAAAACCGCAGGGAGCTCTTCCTGCTCTGCGTGTCCCTCGTCTCCTTCTTCATGGGCCTCGTCATGCTGATGGAGGTATGGGGGTCACACACTAGGACCACACACACACACACACACACACACACACACACACACACACACACAGAAACATCTGCATCATAAATATATTTGTAATGATATCTTTAAGATAGGATAAGATATACTTTGTGGATGCCAATTTATGATTTGTTTCCCCCTCATAGCAGCTGCATGGAATAATGTTAAAATGACAGATATAAACATAAAATCTAATCATCTCAAAATAGAAAATAAAAAAAGTATATATTATATATATTATATTTCGGGACCCCCTTGAAAACGAGATGGTGCATCTCAAGGGGTTTATCCCAATGAATAAATGTCTATATATATTGAAATATATATATATTGAAATAATATATATATTGAAAGTGTCAAATATACACTATGAAGGGCAAAGGGCATTCCTAGTTGTTATAGTAAAGGTATACATACAATGGTTGTTTAGGGATAATCCAGGAAAGGATGCCTTGTTCTGCTTTAAAAAGTGACAAAGAAAAGAAAGAAAGTGAAAAGATTACAACCTGGTTGACATGGTTTCACCTCGGCACAGCTGGAAACATGAATGCTCTGCAGAGGTGTCAACAAGTCATCATTTTGTAAGTACGAGCAAGTCAAAGGTTTTGTGCGACACGTCTCAGGTAAGATTTAAGCATGTCTAAAGTCTCTCGTTTGGGCTTCAGCTTCTCAAATCTCACTCCCAAACGTACAGTAAACATCTCTATTCACAGTACATAGATATATCTTTATACTTTATTATGTACTCCATCCATAGTTTACATCGGCAGGTTGTAATGGCAATCTATTAATAAAGACAACAGAAATGTTCCAGTTTTCCCTGCAATGGAGAATAAGCTTTTGAAGTACAAAAAAACACCTTCAAGTCGAGTTAAAACCATAACATTTTTATTTAATATCTATCATTTTTGTAAAATTGTAAAAAATGTATCTGAATTTATTTCCTCAGTAAAAAAACGTCTTCTGTTCTTATAATTATAGTATTATAATTAAAGTAATTATTTATAACTTGTTTTGTCTTATATAATGGTGACTTTATATCTCTTTTTTTCTGTAGGGAGGCATGTATGTGTTCCAGCTCTTTGATTACTATGCAGCCAGTGGCATGTGTCTTCTCTTCATGGCTATCTTCGAGACCGTCTGCATCGCATGGGTCTATGGTAAGCTGCTCCAACATGCTTTATTTCCTTATTAAAACATTGAGAGACTGGAACCGATTTTATATACTTATTGACATATTGTGGAGTTTCAGCTCTGAGTTAAAAGGCGAAACACGGATAGAAATGTCTTTATTTTGTTTTTCCAGGTGCAGACCGCTTTTATGATAACATTGAAGACATGATCGGCTACCGACCAGGACCTTACATCAAGTACTGTTGGCTGTACCTCACCCCAGCCACATGCATTGTGAGTATCAACAAACAAATGACAGCAAATGAGTCCTCTTCTCTTTTCCTCCACTTTTTTCTAACAAAAAAATCTCTGATCTCGACAATGAAGTATATTGTATATAGATTAAGTATGTATTAATATAATGGAGGAACTAAAGGTTTCTTTATTGCTGCAAGTAAGACAATTTGAGTCATATTCAGCTAAGTGGATATACTTAAAGTGGACCTATTATGCTATATTGGAAAAATATATTGTAGGGCCATACCTATACAAAACATGTCTGTGAAGTTTTTTTGCTTAAAATACCAAACAGATCACCCATTGTAGCCATGCCTCATACTGCTCATAACCCTCTTTTGCAGCCCTGTTCCAAACAGGCTGCTAGCCACGCCCCTTTGTAGCGTCACGCAGCTTTCCCCTGCTAGAGAGAGATTTCTACCGGGAGATCTCAGCTAAACGCTGCGGTGATTAAATGCCATGTTATGCTCCTAACCACTTCAAGCTTTATTTCTGAAACAGTGTGGAGTTCAAACCTTTCTCTCTCGCAGGGTTTACCACAAGGACACATATTCTCTCCAGTAGCCTACAGCGTTAGCTCCATGGTTAGCTCTGAGTGTTAGCATGCTTGCTAATGTAAACACACACACAGCATATTACTCCCAAAACACACTGCGCATTGTTTCTGATACAGCACATAGCTTGACATGTTCTTTCTTAAGTGTCTACTGCTAGAACAGTGTATATGTATTATATATATATAACAACTTTACTCTAAGTCTCCAGCAGACATCCTGCTGAATATACAGACACACAGCTGCGACTGTATACGGAGACGATAGGTATCTGTGTCTTAGCTGTTTTTAGCTAGTAATTGCTATTTTATTTATTTATAATTTGTAATTATTTTTGTTGTGATGGTTTCTTATCTGTTTTAGCCATTTATTTAATATTTTTTATAAATTGCATTTATTTGATCATTTATTTATAAAAAAATGCCCTCCTGATTGTACGTTTTTTTAATTTATTTTCCTTCACAGTTTGTGCATATATATATATATATTTGTACAAATATATCAGAGATGAGCAAGGTCCATGATGAAAAAATGATGTTTCTCTTTTGCACCAATATTAATGCTGGTCTGTTTGTCTCTTCAGGGTACCTTTGCCTTCTCTCTCATTAAATACACCCCCTTGAAGTACAACAACGTGTATGTGTACCCGTGGTGGGGCTATGCCATCGGCTGGCTGCTCGCTCTCGCCTCCATGGTCTGCATCCCGCTCTGGATGGTGTACAAGATCTGCACCACCCAAGGGACATTCAGAGAGGTATGTTTGGATAGAGATAGTAATGTAGGAGCTTTCATCTGATTTACATTACATTTGAACTTAGAGTCTGTCTCTGCTGTGACATGTTTCCATGCTTTAATGTTCAAAAAGCTCTTTATTTTTCTCATACTGCCTGTGCTGCAGCACCTCTTTTCACCCTCTGTTTGAAACGCAGAGCCCAGTCTGCTCTGATTGGTTAGCTGGCCAGCTCTGTTGTGATTGGTCACAGATTAGAGATGTCCCGCCCCATCACGTACAATGTGTTGGAGCGCTAGAGGCACAAGTGTTTCATTATGTCACTATGTTATAGAAGGGAAGGGAAGGGAAAATCCCAAAAAGCACAATAGGGCCCCTTTAAGAGAGATTTTGAAAGCAGGACTCTTACTTTGAACAAGGTATTTTTACAATTTAGTATTGCAAATTTTACTCAAGTAAAATATCTAAGGTCTTTTTCCATCTTTGGACTTTCTGTCCCAAATCTCTACAAAACTGGACTTGACTTAAACCCATTTCTGATGTTATTGATAGGTGAAAAAAGGTCAAGACTGGAGCCTGTTTACAATGTTTTATCTCTCTGCAGCGCATCAAGTTACTCATCACACCATCTGACGACTTACCCAAAACCAAGAGGGAGCAGGAGAACTTACTGGCCATATTTGCCCCCGAGACAGAATCCACAACAACTCGAAACGGCTACTTCCCGGTCTCAGAGATGGACTCCAACTTATGAACCCCCCCACAGTGATGATGTGTGTCAGACCTCATGTACTTTAATGCAAAACAGATATGGAGGACTCAGGACATAATAGGCCTACAGTGTGTCAGGGATGGTAGTTAAGGTACAAAATACAAATCATTGGATCACTTAGACATTTAAGATGGGACAAGGGCATTTTTTCAGGGACAGAATATATTTACTCTACATTAATAAATTACCATACATTGTTCCGCTCTGCTATTCACAGATAAATAAATAAACGGATTAAAGGGCAACCTTATTGAAAATGTAACACTGTTATTATAAAGGCATTTGAATCAATAAGGGGTGGTAAATCAACACAACGACACACAGGTTCAACGAACAGTTTAAAAATGTTTTTTTGACATCTGCAATGAAACAGGTTAAGCATTTATTGCCTGTTACCTTTTGATGTCCTTGTGTATCTGACATAACTTCATGGCTACTTTGCCATATTTGTATCATATGTTGTATTATCATATAAAATGAAGTGTTGGGTTTCACATGAAGAGACTGTGTAATGAAGGATTTAATGTTAGTGAAAATTAGCGCTGCATATCTGTAGGACTAACATGACATATACAAAGTAGTTTCATATTTTGTACTGTAACATAATATGATTGTACAAAGAAATGTGAATCTTGTAAGGATGTTTTTAAATAAACATGCAAAATTATTGTCTGTAATCATTTTATGGATGTCTGAGTAAAACATGAAATGTAGGCAGGGATGGTCCCATGAAAAGAGGTATTAAACGATGAAGCATATTCATAATTTTAGGGAATAAAAGTCTGGATATATGAGCCTCTGCTGCTTACATTTGTAGCATTGTTTTTTAAATGTATCTTTCCTCAACTTTATGAAAGCGCAGTAGTAAATGGCTGGAGTCTCTTTAACCTACTGATAATGGCATTGTGTGTCCATAATGATGTGTTCTCAACACATTCATTAGTGGTAGTGATGGAGCACAGCAGGTGTTGACCTTGCTTAGTGAGCATAATGTGCCTACTATTCTGTCTTTCCCGTAGGAAACAAAATGCAGAAAATATGCATTTTACTGATTCACATAGGAACAAATATAACATGTCTGATCAGGAATAGCATGTTAGATAATTGAACAAAAGGAAACCCTTATTCAGAGAATTTATTTATTTGAATGAGATAAGACTTGAGTCTTATCTCAAAATAGAAAATAAAACAGAACTACAAATTTAAATATGCATAGGTTGACCGTGAAAGAAACACATCTGTACCGTCTGACAAATAAACACTATGAAGGGCCAAATCACAGCTAACACAATTTAAAAGTAGGATATTATTTACATTAAGTGTGCAAGGAAATAGATAGATCATAGACGGATATACTTTATTGATCCTAAATTGGGAAATTATTTTGTTACAGCAGCAGTGTGTTCAGGCATTGCAATATTTAAAAGTCGGAATAAAGTATAAACATAAAAAAATAAATACAATTAAAAAATAAACAGCAAATATAAACATATCCACAGTTGTGACTAATATCACAAGTATGCAAATTATAACATTTCTAGATTAATTAAAATGTTCTATGAATATGTATCTGCAGCAACAGAAATATAGATTGATATACTACAGGAAAAGAGACATGCTGTATACAATGGATAATGTATAAATTAGCCTAAATATCAAATGATAAAATACCACAGGCTGGATAAAGATGTTTTGTGTGTGTAGTTTGTTTTTTGGAGGCGTAGAGCTTCTTAGACATCAAGAATCCGCAATGATGGAGCAGTTTTGAAGCATTTTTCTAGAATAATGTAACCACTGGATGTCATGCTTTTGCTGTACTGTCAGCCGGCAGATGATTGGCTGAGACGGCCGCGTCACTCACAACGTGCCTCGGTGACGCCCCGCTCTTTCCCACCATGCAGCGGGTGATGTCTGAGGAAAGATGGCGGAAGGAGGAGCGGCTGATCTGGATACCCAGAGAGGAGAGGTCGCGGCACTGTTGAAAACACAGCTAAAAAAGGGAGACACTTGGTAAGACTTGAGCTGGAACCTTTTCAAGGATACCGCGTTGTCTTCGGCTGGCTCAGCCGAGGCTGACAACGTCAAAAAGGATAAAAAACGGGCCGTGTTGACAGTTAGCTTCAAACTAGCTAACGGGATCCTTTCATTTTCATGTGTGTCAGCTAGCTTCAGCTAACACTAGCTAATAGACTGTCAATGGAGAACGATGGATATCTTTACACTTGAACTTATTCATTTCGGTGGTTATATTCGCTACTTTCTAATGTCAATGTCGCTATTCACACGGGGACACCAGCTCAATGTGGCTGCATTTCATTGAAGTGATTTAGTTAGCAGGCTAATGGCTAATTGGCTAGCCGACCGAAGCACTAAGTGGTTCGCCTGCCACCGGGTTCATCCGACGACTTCAGCAGCAGGGCGGAGTCGGTAAAGAAGCACCTGTCAAAATCACAGAGCCAGCTGGCGAGACATGCAGCAAGCTGAAGTCACTAAGTTACTGTTACACCTATCAATCTGTTAGCCTCTCACAGTCAGATTTGCTGCTGAGAACACTGACAGCAAGGAAGCCTTTACCTGCTGAAGCTGATCTATTATCATCATTGTAGATAAGAAACTCAAAGCCCTAGTTTAGCTTCTTTTATGACCATTAAATAAACGATACTGAATAGAGTGTCCCATCTTGCTTCATCAGAATTGAAATGATAATTCCTTCTCTTCAGGTACCTGGTGGACAGTCACTGGTTCAAACAGTGGAAGAAATATGTGGGATTTGACAGTTGGGACAAATACCAGCTGGGTGACCAGAATGTCTACCCAGGACCAGTTGATAACTCCGGTCTTCTTAGAGGTAAGATATACTGCTTTACCTTCCTAGACTTTCGTTTTCAATAAGGGATATATTGTAAACACTGTGTGGCACACTATAGAGCCCTGGTCAGTATAGCTTTATTATTCTGGAAGTAGTAACAAAGAATTCAGAGGAAAAGGGGGAAACAACACCATTGTTATCAGACTCTATAGAGGAGCCTTTTTTCAGGAAAGCTCTCCAGCGTACCTTTGTGTCGTGGGAGACAGTCAGTGCAGGGTCACTGTTGTGAGTGAATGAGTGGAAACCCCCTTTCTCTGTCTGCCTGCTTGTTTCTCAACTTTTCTCCCATCCCCTCCTTACCTCTAGATGGGGATGTGCTGGCCATCAAGGAGCACCTCATCGACGAGCTCGACTACATCCTGGTCCCCACAGAGGGCTGGAATAAGCTTGTCAGCTGGTATGGACTGACAGATAATCAGGAGCCAATTGCACGCAAGGTAAGGCTTTGGTATTTATGAATGGATTTAGTGGTTGAGTAATGTTCTTCTCACCGTGTTTAGAATACATCCAAATGGGCCATGTAGCACTAGCTATGGTGGATTTTTGTGTTGTGGTTTAACAGTTGTGTTTCGTAGTATTGCCTGTGTTTGGTTGAAGTAGAAAAACATGAATTATTATGGCCATTTGAGATCAGGATATGAAAAGTCTAGCATAATTGTAATGGCTTGTATTGACATGGCTCTGTCTGGAACATTTCTTTGGGAATACTTTACCGTAGGCTTTTGTGTAACCATAAGAACGGCTCTAGTAGTTATTTATTGGTAATAAGAATATGTTAAAGGAATGGACATTAACCTTTTAATGAAAATGAAGTAACAAGGATGTTGTTTTCATACATTTTCTTTCTTTCTGTCATGAACTATTTATTTAAGTACTTTCCATTTTGTAGAGTGAAACACACGCTGAATGGCTCCATGAGTGGTCACAGTTTATTAGTACTCCATGATGGCAGCTACAACTTTACAGCACCTACAGTATTAATTCCCCGCTTCAAATCTCACTAGTCATCATGGCATCCTGGCTGCTAGAAGAGGTTCCTCTCCCCCCCTTCATCTCTACCGTTCTCTCTCTCTCGTTCTTTCTCCCCCCCC
>CALSBZ010008429.1:1288332-1299793 GCA_943591055.1 Gobionotothen gibberifrons
TGTGTGTGTGTGTGTGTGTGTGTGTTAAAGAGGTAGAGAGACACTAACAGGCCCGTGCATACTGCAGCCTCAGCTGGATGCAGTGGATCAGTGGATCTGCTCCCTCCATCCCCATCTCATTTAGCTTCTGTTCCCCCCCCCCCCACTGTCCGCCCCACCCCCCTATTCTCTCTGCCTCTCCTCCCTCTCTCTGTGCACCTCTAGCTTTCGATAGCAGTAGTCTTGAGCATCCTTTGCTGCTGCTGCTGCTGCTGCTGCTGCTGATGCTGCTATAAATATCTGCCGGTAGCCGTAGAGCGGCAGAGAGCAGCAGGCAGGCCAGAGGGAGGAGCGGAGACCAGTGGACAGGACGGGACAGAGGGAAGGGATCTGAGGCAGAGAGGATAACAAGAGAACAGGCGGAAAATGAAGCAGGGGCGAGAGGAGAGGAGGGGAGCTGCTTAGATAGCCGTCAGATAGAGGAGGAGTGTGTGTTTACTGCGCTCTGTGGATTGATTATCGGCCTGGCTGGACTTGGAAGTCATATTTAGTTGGTTTCGGACTACATCCAAAACAGCTACTGGGTTCAGCTGAGGTGACACCAGGACTCAACCTTGGAGACCAAAGGTGGACTTTTATTCCCGGGGCCTATAAGATCCAGACTTTGCGTGCACCGGGAGCCCCAAACTGAACCCTACCGGTGCTTCAGTTCCCAGCTGACATGTGGGCCGGGGCGGGGCTGAGATGTCATGCTCCTGTGTTGCTGGTGGTGCCTGAGGCCTGAGGCGGTGGAGCTGGAGAGCCGGAGGGTGGACCACCGTGTGCTGAACTGCGAGGCCAGCGCCTCCACCGCCATCACTGCCGTGTCCCTAGACCAGTGGGAGCCAGAAACCACCAACAAGCCGCCGTCCCAGAGGTCTGCTGGTTGGAGAAGCTTTAACTTTCCTGTGATTACCCAGGAAGCCAGAGAGCTTGTTTTGGGGGCGGGGTTTAGGTTTTGGTTGTAGTTTGGTGTTCTATTGAATGGTGCAAACTGAATGGGATGTTCCTTTTTATTTTCTCGTAGCAATTTGACAAATCTTATCCGACTGTATATAATGTGCGTTTGTATGTTTATTGCACAGTGTGAAGAATTCAAGCTATAGTCTACCATCCTACCACCCATACAGCAACAGCTATGACTACACAGACCAGAGCCGGCAGAGTGAGCGCTCGGGCCTCTGTGGACTCTCCAACCTGGGCAACACCTGCTTCATGAACTCTGCTGTGCAGGTAAGGGAACCTTTTTCATTTTTGAAACAATCTGTATATGCAAATATAATGACAAGTATTTCAAACAAGCAAAGGATGTGATGGCATCTGCTGATTATTGTCCTCTCTTTTGCTTTCGCAGTGTTTAAGCAATATCCCTCCACTGACGGAGTACTTCCTTAAGGACAAGTTCACAGAGGAGCTGAACGAGGGCAACCCACTGGGCATGAAGGGAGAGATTGCCAAAGCCTACGCCGAGCTTATCAAACAGCTGTGGTCGGGCAAATTCAGCTACGTCACCCCGAGGCCTTTCAAGGTGACTTCCTGGACAAACTGAGAATTGCAAAAATGTTGGCTTCAATGTTTTTGTTTACACATTTTTGGAAAGGAAGGGGCTGTAAAAGCAGTATCATTGTGTCAGACCGGAGTAAGGCAGTTGGAGCAGGAAGCAAAAGTATGTCTTTGGAGAATAAACAACACTATCATTGAAAGATATACACTCACAAGTAGAAAAGCAGCAGACTAAGGAATGCATCAGTGTAGAATACTGGTCAGTGAAGGGTCTTAAAGTGCAACTATCTTCAGGTTGAATCTTAAAATAAAACATGGAACAAGTGAAATCAGTCATTTGGCTGCATAGAACTGTGGGGGGTGAATCACAAAGGGTCTGGTGATAAAGTCTTACTAGAAAGGGTTTACAAGAAATGTCAGCTTTTTCTAAAATACAGGGTTCTTACGGTCATTAAAAACCTGGAAAAGTCATTGAAATTCAAAATGCTAATTCCAGGCCCTGGAAAAGTTATGGAAAACAAAATATTTTTCCCAAAGTTTTTGGAAAAGTCATGGAAATGTAACTAAAGTTGCATCAAATATAATTTACATTTTATCTAATCGTCGAAATAGTAATACTATAATGATAATAAAGACTGTATCGTAAAATGGCATTTAACTGACGAGGTGTTTTGCTGGTGAGAGATTTGAGTTGCTTTAGCGTGTAGAAGCTAGTAAGCCTACTATTTGATTTGTTTTAGATAGGCACAACATGTTTCATATGCAGACCTTATTTTCCTGTTCCATGTTCAAATAAACCATTTTCAGTGGTACCGCTGAGAAAGAGTAATGTTTTTGGTCATGGAAAATTAGGTAAAGGTCCTGGAGAAGTCATGGAAAAGTCATTGAAAGAAATCATTGGTGAAAAAGTGTATGAATCCTGAAAATAGGGTGGGAAATATCCTAGGTTTTTCTACTTTCATTCTGTTTAAAACGCTTCCTCCATTTCCCCTCTGCAGACCCAGGTGGGCCGCTTCGCCCCGCAGTTCTCGGGCTACCAACAGCAGGACTCTCACGAGCTTCTGGCCTTCCTGCTGGACGGCCTCCACGAAGACTTGAACCGCATCAGGAAGAAGCCCTACATCCAGCTGAAGGACGCTAATGGCAGGCCTGATAAGGTGACAAGGAAAAAAACTGGATGCAAAAGTGTTAATTTGTTATAAGTTGCTAAAAACAATGGTCAAAAAAAAAATATATACATTATAACGATATCATGTTTGTGTTTTTTCTGTTTGTCTCAGGTGGTGGCGGAGGAGGCATGGGAGAACCACATCAAGAGAAACAACTCCATCATTGTGGACATCTTCCACGGCCTCTTCAAATCCACCCTGGTGTGTCCTGTGTGCTCCAAGGTCTCTGTGACCTTTGACCCTTTCTGCTACTTGACGCTGCCTCTGCCCATGAGGAAGGAGCGGACACTGGAGGTCTACCTGGTCAGACTGGACCCTCTGGCCAAACCCACACAGGTAAGATGGGGAAACCCCCCTGAACGGCACTCCACCTGTCTCCCTGACGGTCTGATCTCATGTGATGTGTTTCTGTTTGTAGTACAAGCTGACTGTACCGAAGGTGGGCTCCATCTCTGACCTGTGCATCTCGCTTTCGAACCTGACGGAGGTGCCTGCTGAGAAGGTATAAACATCAAGATAGTTGTTCAACTCTCCCTGCCTACCTATCTTTATCAGCTAATGGAATAGACTGTTGTATCTTGGTCCAACATCTTAACTCTGTGTACCAACAAGAATCACCAATTAGCCGATATGCCGCCGACATTTCCAAGAGTCTTCTGACTACTTTTCTCCTTACCCCAGATGATTGTAACTGACATCTACAACCACCGTTTCCATCGGATCTTCGCCACCAACGAGAACCTCAGCAGCATCATGGAAAGAGACGATATCTATGTGTGAGTGTCAATCTAGCTTAATCTGTCATCTAAAGTTTGAAACGGCATAAAATAAGATATAATGCGTGGTGTAAATTATCTGGCTGTTTTATCATTGGTTTGAACACTTCTCAGATAAATTCAATTTAGTGTTTTGACCTTATTACTGACGTTTTTGGTGAGATATAAGGCATTGAGTCATTGGCTAACAACCTATTCAAATAGCTTTATTTGCCAAAGACATAAAAAGGCAGGAGTTAGGATTTTCCTTTTTACTGTTGCTGCAAAAAGGAAACATTTTGTTTATTTCTAAGCCTATGTAGCTTAGAAATAAAGGCTAAAGACTAAAATCCCAAGAAGGTGAAAAGAGGAGCTGCAGCCCAGGCAGTATGAGAGAACACTTTTTGAACATAACATGTCACAGTAGAGCCACTAAGTACAAATATGATCCAGAAGATTTGCATAATAGGTCCACTTTATTTTCTAAGAGACAGGCGGCTAAAGGGGAATTCACATCCCTTCATCTAATGTCACTAATCGGCCCTGCTAATGCACGTTTAAAGTCACCCATTTTGAATATTACCAGGTGATCCATTCTGCACCACAATGCTGACCCCTCCCCTCTTTGCAGATTCGAGTTGGCTGTGAACCGGGTGGAGGACACGGACCACGTGGTGATCCCTGTCCACCTGAGGGAGAAGTTCAAACAGTCGGGCTACAACCACACCAGCACGCCGCTGTTCGGACAGCCCTTCCTGCTCGCCGTCCCCAGGACCCTCAGTGAGGACAAACTGTACAACATGCTGCTGCTGCGCCTCTGGTACGTCCCTTTATTCTCTCATCTTGATCGTAAGGTCGTTGTGTAACATTGACACTTATTGCCTATTGCTGGTGTCTTGTACAGTTGGGGGATTATTTATATTTTGATAGTTAAACAATTTCAATAGAAATAAGAGTATTATTTTAAATGTTAGGAAAATATCACTCGACACCAGGTTGAGAATCAATAATCAGGTTCTAATGTATTCTTGCAAGAAGGAGCAGAGTTAAATCACATACAAAGGATATGGGTTAACTCACACACATGGGGTTGCTCACCGGAGCAGCAAAAAGTATCAGGCTTATATCGTCCAAAACACGGAGATAGATGACAAGAAAGTCGTAAATCGAGGTGGCGCTAATATCATCCGCGGGTGTCGGAAAGGTGGTGTCGGGGTCATCTGCGACGTCTTCTGGAAAGAGTCACGTTCTTCCTTCACGCCTCATAGAAATGAGATATTTAAGAGACAACAAGTATGTGTCTTCTCATAAATATCAACAACCTGAAATGCCCTGCCTCCTCCTCCTATCATTAGAAGAGGCAGCTGCAAGGTCGTACACAGCGCAGAGTCACACATAGTATCGGTGCATTCAAACAACCCATAAAGAGGAGACAACTTGTGTTTTTATCCTATAAATGGCTCCCTTTTCAAATCTGTTAGCTTCTGTTAAACATGAGGCCACTATCTTATGTTATATCAGTGTTTCCCATACATTGATTTAATTTTAAATTTTGGTGGTGTAATATTAGAGGTTATTATAACCCCATAAATCACAATGATATAACCACAATAACACAAAATCATATTTCCCCCTTTTGTTTTGGGTGATGTCATAAAATATGATGACAGACGCTTCATTTAAGAACCTCAGTACAAAAAAGTATATTAATGACATTCAATACAGCTTTATCTTGTTATATCTCAATCCAAATCATATCCATTATGTTAACGACTCTATTGGAGCAAAGAGCAACGTTTTGGTGAGCAGCAATCATCCATCATGCCTTTAATCGTTGATCCCATCGCCAATTGGCACAAGCTCACCGTCTACAATCCACTGGCAGGCAATCAGGAAGCAAATAGAAGAACTCTACAGGGTGTCCGCAGGGTCTTAAAAGTATTCAAAGTTGATCAATCAATTTAGCGAAAATGAAGGCTATTAAAAAGTATTAAACGGCATTTTCCAAGGTATTACATTTTGTATCTTGTTTTCAATAAGTATATAAATGGTCCAAAGAGGTTGTATTCTACAGTGTGCCTGAATGTAATCATTGCGTAGGTGTGTAGTGTGATTCTGTGGAGTTTATTTATGGCATCCCGTTGGGTTTGACGTCATCTGAACAGGACATGGCACGCTCACTGCTTGATAGCGCGCCAAGGTCCGTTTACGCCGGTTGTTAAACAACATCGTTATGGGGAAATGCAAGTCTGCATCCAAATGGTTGGAAGATAAGGAGGAAGGACAATCAATACTGAATATAGTCAATGTGAGGTAAAGTGTGTCGCCAAGGTAACCGGTTAAAACTCGAAGTGGCGATGAGGTCTTAAAATGTATGGAAAGGGTCTTAAAAAAGGTCTTAAAAGGTATTCTATTTGACTTCAGGATTCCTGCATAGACCCTGCTCTAGAAGAAGTTGTAAAAAAAAAAATAAGTAAAACATACTTTTTCAAAATGAAAGCTTGCTGTAAAATGAAATAGTTTTTGTGGTGGTTGACCAAGGCCCCTGGTAGACCACCACATAACACAGGCTGTGCAATAAACATGCAGTGGGCAATATAGACACTTTTTGTGCAAAACATACATTGTTATAAATGTCCCAACATGTTGATAATGTCTCAACACCTAACATGTGACCCGCTCTATCGAAATCAGTCGGAAGTCGCAACGGCTCATTTCAAAATAAACTTGGATTTGCATAAAAAAATAGTTGTTCGGGTGTTTTGTTTGATTTTAAATAAACAAAGTGTTGGCTTTCAAAATATGAAACTTTTATTTCCAAAATCACACGATAAACACATGTTTGAAGCTTGTAAAGGGAAGAAGACAGCTCTCCCTCGCCACTCTGCTGTTCCGCACGCCGCTCCCCCTCCCTCCGATGACATTATGAATGTAAGGCGTATAGTAATCATAGATAACCCGGCAGGGTCCGTTACAGTTTGTTTTCATCTGATTTCAATTAAACAAAGTCTTGGCTTTCAGAATATTAAACTTGTTTCGGCAAATTCAGATGATAAATACAACTTTGAAGCTTGTGACGGCATAATTACAAGCGGAGAACGGAGTAACTTGACGACACAGCAGGCAAAACAACAGCCGGTGTTTCTCGTGAGGGTTTTCCCCGGGAAACAAACACAATACACACAAACGCAAAATTACACAAACACACACACACACACATATACACACACACACGTATACACACACACACTCGCGAGCTTCCCCCAGACCAGTAATCCAAACAAAAATATCTTCCCTCCGTACTACTTTGATCATTTGCTAATAACCAATCAGATCGATGGATTCCGATGGAGGAAACTTTGAAGGCCTTTTTCTCAAAATGATGACTCGGTGACAGTCATTATATAATGTGACATATTTAGCTTAATATTTGGAGTACAAAGACAATCCTGATATCATTAGAAAGCTAGGTTCCATATACCTTGTTCCAACAGTGTATACAACTCAAAATGTGTCTTCGGGTCAATGCGACTGATTTCGATGGAGCAGGTCACATACGCCACATTTTTAGCCATCGCTCTGTACCTATTTGCCGTTATTTAAATGTTATTATTACTCATGTGTGCTTTTCTTCTCTAGATTTAATAAGTTAGCTTATTCTTTTTTATTCTATGCCTTTTTATTTTTACCTGCTGAACCACTTTTTGCTGTAACGCTGCTAACGCTGTACATTTCCCTGCTTTGGGACCAATAAAGGAATTCTGATTCTTATGTTGTGCTTGCAGCCGATTTGTGCGGTCTCCAGTAGAGGAGGAAGAGGAGGATTGTGAGGAGACGCAGCCGTCAAAACAACACGCTGTCAACGGCAACACCACTAACGGAGTTCTGGAGGAGGGGTCGCCCAGTGAGTACCCTCATTTGAAGCCAGAATACTTTAAAAACAACCAATTGATTAATGAATGTGTTAATTTTATGTGGTTTACATGTTATCATAATGGGTAGATGAACCTATACAAATATCTAATATTTTACATGTTGATTTCTATTTTCTATTAATAATCTAAACCCTCAAGTATTTAGTTGATGCATCTGTAAAATAAATGAAATGCAGTCAAATGTACAACATTAGCCTAGAACATGTAGTGGAGTAAAAGTATAGAATAGTAGCATAATGTGCACATTCTCAAGTAAAGTACCTACATTTTTTGACTTGAGTAAATGTACTTTGTTACATTCCACCACTGGAAACATCCTCGGTGCTTTACAAACGATCTCCGTCCTCCCTCAGGCGAGATGGAGACCGACGAGCAGGACGACGAGTCGAGTCAGGATCAGGAGCTGCCCTCCGAGAACGACAACAGCCAATCAGAGGACTCTGTGGACAACGAGCTGGAGAACGGCGTGGTCGCTCCGCCAAACTCCACCAAGGCCCAGCAGACGGCGGGGAACAACAGGAAGAGACTTTTCACATTCCAGTTCAACAACATGGGAAAAACAGACTTCTCCCTCATCAAGGAGGACACCCGGCAGATCCGCTTCGACGAGGGACACCTCCGACTCAGCGGTAGGGGGGGGGGCAGGGGATAAAGAACTCATATTGGGAGGAAAATAAACCCTATACTTCCAATCTGTTATTTATCCAGGGTTACTGTGACAACAATTGATATTTAACATCGCATGGATATTTGCAGCACATCCATTAATCATTATGACCCTGTAGATGCAGGGGTGACGCAACATCCTGAAAGATGATGATTCTCCTCGTCTTACTTGTGTATTCTGTCCACTTTCATTCTTCACAGACCGCTCGTATCTCTCCTTGGACTGGGATCCAGAGATGAGGAAGAAGTACTTTGACGAGAGCGTCGTCGAGGTAAATATCAGAAGACGTTCTCCGAGACAGATATCGAACGTTACCGTGCAGTGGTGTAGAACAAGTTCAGTCTGCCTTCGTGTTTAACCGTATGGCAGGTTTTCTAACAGCTGTATGTGTGTTTACAGGACTTTGAAAAGCACGAGAGCATGGAGTACAAGCCTCAGAAGAAGGCTTACTTCAAGCTGAAGGACTGCATCGAACTTTTCACCACCAAGGAGAAACTGGGAGCAGAGGACCCATGGTGAGGAACGCCACACATTCAAAAACATTCTTACAATCAGTACACAGCCAAACAAATGAGGTCTGCTCACATCCAATGCCCTCCTGTCCCGTAGGTACTGTCCGGACTGTAAAGAGCACCAGCAGGCCACCAAGAAGCTGGACCTGTGGAGTCTGCCCCCGGTGCTGGTGGTCCATCTGAAGCGCTTCTCCTACAGCCGCTACATGAGGGACAAGCTGGACTCCCTGGTGGATTTTCCACTCAAGTACGAACACAACAGGCAATAAAAACAACGTTCATCCGATCCTACACTAACGCATCAATAGGAATGAGTCTTAGCCCGGAAGTGAGTTAGCATAGCAACGGGATCATTTGTCATTGTTTTTTGACATGAGTTTTTGGTAAGATATAAGGTAGAAATAAGGTCTGTGGTGAACACAAGCCGAAGACATTTTCACATTTAGTTCTACGATATCAAATAAGTCAGTAAATACCCCACTGCAATTGGCCGATACAACTCATCATCCCTGCACCACTATACTCCCCTGCACCCTAAGAGCGTAATTAGAAACACATCCCACCATCTGATTCAGTCAAATAAGCTTCATCCAAAGGGGTTCTGCCCCCACAGCGTATATTTAGTCATTGCATGTCACATGACCACTGACGGTACACTGTGATGTGTTCCCTGCAGAGACCTGGACATGTCGGAGTTCCTGATCAACCCCAACTCCGGGCCCTGTCTCTACGACCTCATCGCTGTGTCCAACCACTACGGAGGGATGGGGGGAGGGCACTGTAAGACCCAGCACACAGCATCACTGCCTAATGGTTCACTTGTATTAGCATTTATCATATGCCTGACACATTAGTGACTGAAGCAACCTGTAAATATCAGTCAAATAACTGGAGATTTCTGCACTTTAAAGTTATGTTTTAACTACATTAGATTAGATTTCTCTGTCGAGTCTAAAATGATATGTTGTTGTAATTATAGCCAACAAATGCTTGGGTTCCCAGTCGTTTTGACGGGGACTGAAGTATATTTACTATACTGTATTGTACTTTAATAACTGTAATCTATTACTTTTTTAAGTGTTCAAATGGCACATTTAGACTTTGTATGTGTTTGTTTACTCACAACAAGGCCCTTTTTTTTTAAATGGCTCACTAGCATCTCTGTTTGGGTGTTCCTAAAACAAAATGCTAAAAAATGACACAGCAGCCACATTGTACTGAATTGAACCTTTGAATTCTAAATGCAGGTGTAAGTGGTGTGTAAGTACAGAATGTTAAAGGCAAACTAATGTCCTGTATTCTCCTCTCGCTCAGACACGGCGTACGGCAAGAACAAAGACGACGAGAAGTGGTACAACTTCGACGACAGCAGCGTGTCTCCTGCCAGCGAAGATCAAATAGTGGTGAGTGTCCTCGTTGGCAGCGGCCCTTGTGTGAATTCATCTGAGGCAGTTCAGCTGGACACTAACTAGAATGTAATCAATGTAATGCACTTCTGAGGTTGTCACTAATTGGGATTAATGATTACATTGCTGATTTATCAAAGACATCCAACTGTGTGGAAACAGCACAACTAACAAGGACCTGTAGCGGCTCCTGCTCCTGGACAGCTCTTGATATGCAGTAATTGGCACATCACTGAAGTCTCATTAGGATGTGTTGGGAGAGGCTTTTCCACTTCACTACACACACACTGATGATTCCACTACATCTGCTGCATTTCCACTGCACGGTGCAGCATTACTCCTTGAGCAAAAGTTGTGGATATTACGATCACCTGTTTTTGGTCACACACACGGCACATTCCAGGTGACGCCTGTAAATGATGTGTGTGTACCAATCACCTTTTGCTTTTGGGGAAATAATGACAATGCGTCTTTAAACACAATTTCACATAATTGTTGAATCGTGTACCACAGAAATCATTGTAAATAACTGCTTGTTTATTAAATATTTAGTACTTGTATCATTTCCTGAAAGACTGTAGATAGTGGCAAAAAGTGCGATTGTGCTTAGGGATGCATATCGTTGACTTTTTTACGATACCGATACCACTGAACGATACCGATACTCAACCGATACATATCGTGATACTTTGAAAATGTATCATCCCACAATTACTCTCATGAAGCGCTTTACGATATATAGCTAACATGTAAAATGAATATTAAATTCAATTGTGGGACTTCTTGGACCTTTTAGTACTGAACAAACAATTAAAAATACATACAAGAAAACCAATTATGGAATATCTTTTATAAACACCCGCCATCAGGTGTGCCGCGTGAATAGCACATCTTGTCAATGCAAACAGACCGTTATAGCACCGTTATAATTAATGTTAAACCTGAGATTCGACTAGAGAACAAACAAATAATAGAATAAAGGTCATGAGATCTCGGCATTGCACAAACAAACAAGTCTCATCTTTAAAATCAGCATTTGCCTTCACTGGTGAGAGAAAACAAATCCCATCACAGTTCGTTTGTGGGACTTTTACCTTTCTAGTATTGAACAAACAATGAAAAATACATAGAATATGAAGAAAAACGATTATGCAATCTAATTTATAACACCCGCCATCACGGGCCACGGACTCACTTTTAAAATAACATTAAAGTATCGAAACCGGCTCTGATTTCGGTACGGTATACCGTAGCCACCAGTAACCGGTATTTCGGTGATACCGGTATGCATCCCTAATTGTGCTACTTTTACATTAAATATGAGGTGTTTTCTGGACACGACTGATAATGCAGCTTTTATCAAGGCATGAAGAAATAATAACAAAACTTTTTATTTATAGAGTGCTTTCCATTCCCCTTTCATGTAGTGTTTTACATAGGTTGTTGTTGCATGTAAATGGTCTGCAAAGGCTCAAATGATCAGGCGATACATGTAA
>CALSBZ010008429.1:1304793-1318395 GCA_943591055.1 Gobionotothen gibberifrons
CCCCCCCCCCCCCCCCAATCCCATCCTGACTGTGTGAGATTTGATCGCTATTATACAATACTGTACATAAGAGTTCACTCTGTGAGTGCACATTTGATAAAGTTTATTTATTTATATGTAAGCATTTAATAATAAACAGACAATATATCTAAAGCCTCGGAAAGACCTGAACTGTCGTTGGGGAACCGTGGCTCGTGTGTGTCCTCGCATACACACCGGTTCGCAAAGTCTAGCCTGTGCTCTCGTCAGGGAGGGGATATTTTTAAGAAAAAGGATGGTTCTGTTGTTATGGGACTGTTTTTTTGTATGAGAAAGTATCCAGACATCCTTGCATGACGACATAACGGGGTTTCCAGGTTTGGCTGCACTTGAGTTCACTTGGGTTTACATTTGAAATGTGCATGTGTATTTATACACAATCTTCAATAAAGTTGTGTAAAGCTTCATGTGGGTCCTTTGGTTTTCTTCACTCTGCACTGCAGTGCCTGTATGAGGTGTGAGTGTGTGTGTCATTTCCCTTCTAGGCTCCCCTCACTGTCTCTGAAGTATTTTCATAAATAATCAAACGTTCAGTTCTCAACTGGTGAAAGAAAAGGTTGCCGCTAACGGTAACAAAGTTTAAAGGTAAAATGTATTTTTTTCATCATGATCAAAAGCAGGTAGAAGTCTTGTTCACAGCAGTAAGAATTATTGCACTTGCTTACATCAGTTCCCTTTTGAGATTTTAGCTTCTTTCAGCCCTCTGGATCACGTCTCAGTTGTTGATTTTCGTGTTGGTAATTAAAGAGTAACCTCTTCCCCAGTGTGTGCAGCAGCTGCAGGCGGATCTGTGCGGAGGAACACGGTGTTCTCTCCGGATTCTGGTTCTGACGGGTTCTCTGCCCGCTCTCAGCTGGGAGGTTCCCCGGAGCAGGGGCGCTTCCTCTGGACCAATAGGAGGGCGGAGAGGGGAGCGCGTGTGTGCAGGACAGAGGTTCACTCCCGAGGACAAAACGGTAACCAAGTACAGTGAAAGATTTCATTAACCAAAACCCAAATGCTATTTTAAATTGTATTATATTATATTCATTTATTACATAAAGATCTATTACGTAATAAATGCATATAGTAAATGTATTACATTATTACATATAATTTAGGTAGAAATATTTAATATATTAAATTAATGTTTTAGATATTTTTAAATATTTATATATATTATTTAAAAAAATATATATATATATATTAAAAAATATATATATTAAAAATGAAAATAAATACACAAATATATATTTTAAAACACATTTTTGTAAGAAATATTTTCCCTCAGTCACTCACTGACACTTCCTCAGATAAATATAAAAGATTTAAAGAATATATTAATGTTTTTAGAAAAAATAAATATATATATATATAAAATAAATTAAAAGACACAATTTATTAAAAAAACCTAATACATATATTTGTGTTGCAAGATCTTTTAAGTGAAATTGCAAATATGTTAAAACTGCTCAGAATTACCAATACCTTTTAGATTGTTCTGATTTTAAGTAGACATGCAGTTACAGTACATTGACTTTTTCTCATCTTGCCCTTTGTTACAAACACAGCACACAGTAAGGACTGTAGGAAAGCACAGGTGTTACTGATCACCCTAACGATGGCTCTGTTGGAGTCCTCCAGTGAGTGACAATGAGCATCGTTAGTTCAATTATTCACACCTGCGCTTTCCTACCGTGTCAAGTCACAATGTGTTCAGTGCAAGGACCTATTGTGGGGAAAAAGGCAGAAAAATAAGGTATGGTCCCACACATGTAACTTACCTTTTCATCATTTGTGTGAATCTGCTGCTTGATAATGAGAGTTGTCATGATATGTAAATGGTGCCTAATGCTGCTAAATGTCTTAAGAGTTAGGGCTCTAGTTCGTAAAAACAGGGTTTGGAGTTTACTTTAGAAACTTATATTCTGTTACAATTACTAAGTCACCTTTTTGTATAACCATAAAACATTTTATTTATCAAGCGCTCTATCAGGTACTCAAAGACGCTTTACAGGGCAGGGGTAGTCTAATTAAAGTCTAGCAATAAAACCATATTTATCACAAGGACACGGCATAAACCACACATGTCTAAAAAGGTGAGTGTTAGTCAGTGTTTTGGAAGTCAGTATCCTGATTACTTACTCCCTTAACCTGCCTGTCAAGAAACCTAGTTGCTGTTTTGAATGCAACCAGCCTATGGTGCACTTTGACCGTTTCTCCCGTCTGCTGGTGTTTGAAAAATCCGTCAGAGTGAGACCTCTTCGTTTCCTCTGATCTCCGCTCGTGCCCACACGCATCCTGACGTTCCCCGCGAATTTTATCCACGCTGCTCCGCCAAATCCACTCATTTTCCACACCTACCTGACATGCGGCATTTACGGGGAGAAAAGACTAACAAAATCGTGTTTCTCTACGATGTGGATTCGTACATTCGTTGGTCTTTTGAACCGAGCTGGTTTGACACCGGGACAACTTCCCTCTAAGGACGCAGAGACGGAAACAGACAACAATAGATTATAAAACAGTCTGCTGCAGTTCAGCTACAAGGCGAGGGGCTGGAGACGAGGTGGATTTTCATTTTTATTTTCTCGATTTCAACACATTCCCGGTAATATTTATACAGAATGCAGTTTTATTAGTGACTTATTGGTAATCTACTTCTTATATCGTGTCTTAATTCTGCCGACAATGCTATACAAATCATGTTTGCGTTCTGATACTTAACAAACGTTTTGTTTATGGTGCTTTACACGTGTAATATAACATATGGATGTCTGCAATGCTGATTGTTCCCTACCGATCGTGCATTTTAGTCATCGTTTGGCTCATTTACAATATGCGGACGTATTTTAATGTCCACATTTAAACATTGATAACGTCACAATCTTTTTTGTGGTGTTTTAAGCCGTGCATGTGGCATGTGCCGCCCAGGAAATCCACGGAGAGCCCCGCCATGTCATTTTCATGGAGGTCATCTCAGGAGAGCAGCGGGTGGAGGAAATGAGGGAAAGGTACAGAAGGTGTTTTTTTTCTTTCCTTGGGTGGGGTTTTTGTCTCGGTTTATTGCGGCCACGTTTCTGCGCGCACGCCATTTTTTCCCCCGTGCGCTTTTACGCACAGCGACACTGACTGAAAGTGGAGCGAAGAGGACAAAAGAGGAGGCAGAGAGCACCGGGAGCCATGCGCTGGTTGAGGTAGTAGTTTGTGCTGTTGGTCGGGTTGTTATATTACCCCTTGTGGAGATGACTGCGCAATCTACTGCCTTGCTGGCGCTGGTGACTAACGACAGAGAACCGGATCAACTCGAATCACTTGGACCAATGTGTTGTTTTGTAAACAGAATAAACTAAAGAGAGACTTGTATGCCTTCTTAATAATCACGTCTCATGTAAAACTGTGCCACAGAACGTGTGAACTTGGGATAATGAAAGCTATGCTTAAATATGTGTGGATTGACATGCATGTTAAAATGTTCAAATAAAGTGATTTTTATGGTATGCATCAGGTGGGTTTGATCTTTTTGTCCAACTTAAAAAAAAAAAGAGAAGAATATATTATCAAACTAAATTCAGTGTTTCCACTGAATTTTTATCCTGTCTTATTTTGGAATGTATGATCAATCGGATTACTTAATTATCCCTTGGGGAAATTAAGTTTTTCACAGTTGCATAAGAATACGTTAAATATAACTCGAGTAATAATGTGCAAGAAAATATGCTTTTAAACTAAAGTTTATTTATATAACGAGTGCTTTACAGAAATGAAAGGCATTTAGAAAATGGCATTTAAAAATAGTCACTAGTATAACAATTTATGGAATCTAAGCACTGAATGAAAAATGATTAGACTGTTTTAAATATGTTAGAGGGAAGAGTACAGGAAGTTAAGGATATGTCCCAACATCCTTTGCACAGCAGACTTATGAGCAAGAGGGTCAGAGTTCTAGTGGCCATGTTAGAATGAAGTAGTATGTCACAATAGTATGCATACTTCATGCCAAAGTACATAGTGGCGGCTGCACCTACTAAGATAAATGATGCTATTTGAAAGTCGCAAATTATCCAATCATTTCGAAGACTTACAGATTAAAGAAATAGCCATTTTGCTAATTATGCAATTTGGTTTTAACTTTGTATATATTATCAATATTGTCCCGTCACTTATAAGCTTAACTAATTTGTAGAGGCACATGGCTTTGGATGAAGGAACTTATCACAGGTTATAGCAAATGAAATAAATCATTTGAATTGTACCAGTCATTACTAGTACCATGCAACCCAACGGAGACATTCATATGTTTCTCTTTGTTTTTCTTCTGGGATTAATTTAGATGCGATCCAGGAAATCCATTAGGGATAATGGCTTTACCCGGGTAAACCTCATCATTAAAGATTGCGTCAATATTATTGTGTGCATTTAGAGAGTCTGCATTATCGACCATGTTCTGTCAGTGAGCACTTAGTTCCATTAATGAATCCATGTGCCAGTCAATCACAAAGTCTACCCAGTCTTTTGAAGGCCCGTTGACCCCATTTGTTTTTGTTTTCCACAATGAATGAGAACCCAGTGAATAGAAACGGCAACAATATTGATTAGCTCTTCTGCACTTATCTTTGTTTCTCACTCTTTCAGATTGATTTGGTCTTCTAAACTAATTTGGACAGAAAAAAAAAAAAAAATTGAATCAACGACACAAACTATACTTCATACATTTTTCTTTAACATTTATTTCTTTTTTGGAAAAGAAACACTGAAGGTAAACATTGCTTTTGCACAAAGGAAACATTAAAAATATTTCTTTTTGACTTCATAAGTAATCTTTTTGTTACAAAATGTACATTTCACATTCACAAACAAGGTTGAGGGTAGCACAACGTTCACTTAAAATGATCCCTTACTGGCCTTCAAACATCGTCTTTGCTACAGATTAAACCTTCCAGCCCTGCAAAGTTTCCTTTTTACAAATCTTTTCATAGTCTAATGAAGAAACAACAGCAGTGACTATTTTACACAGTACAGCAACTTCAAAGCAGGAAACCTTCAATAGGGCTGAACAAAGTAATAAGGGCTAACTCATCAATGGATTCACAAATGTAGTGGCACCAATAACGCGCCCTGGTGGACTCCCCATCTTTAGAAACTCCCTCTGTACGTCCTTTCCACTTATACTACGCATGATAATTGAACCTGAGTTGATGTGCAGCAGTTGGGTGGCACAGCAGGATGACAAAAATAAAATTATTTGACATTCATCTAAGAGAAAAAGGCTTAATGACCGGTATATGGATAAACATTCAACACATATATTCTGATGCCACATTAAGACATTATTGTAACATGTTTTCAGTTCAAAACATTCAATCTGGTTGTTTGAAACCGCATCTGTTGAACTGGGACACGTGCTAAAACAATTTAACGAAAGTAAACAAAGTAAGAATAAACACATTCAATAAATTAGGTCAAGATTTCTTTTAAACTATGTATCGCTTCATGTTATTACAGATGCAACAGAAAATCATGATGTATTACAAACAGCTTTTTTAAAATAAAATATTTCTTTCATGGAATGTACAGGAGGAAAAATGCTCCATATCACTTATAAAAAGCAAATACAAATGACAGCTGCTTAGAGGAATGTCGATAACTATCAACTAGAAAAAAAGTCCAAGCTAAGATGATAAGAAGCCCATGCTACACATTGGCACATATCATGTGAAGTAGAATTTCATTTTACATTCTTGGAAAAAACAAGGAAGTGTAAGGGCCCTATCTTACAGCAAATTAGCATATAGCTAAGTGCTACTGTGAGTACAACCCAGTTGTCTTTTCACGCACAGGGCCAATTATCGAAGTTGCAAATGTACTTGTGCCCATCTGTTTGCCAATGGCCACCTAAGGTGCAGTCAGACGCATTGCCATTTTGAAGCGATGGCACGAACATCAAGATGGTCTTAGGTTAATGGCACAATATTCACCTCTATTTAAAGGGCATAGGAGATTGGTCTTATTCATGTTTAGGCCAAAACACACCTTTTTGATATAAGAAACTAAAAACACCCAATTAGCTCCTTGCTTCATACTTTGCACTGAGATTATGCACTGTTTACAACGAGTTTGACACGCTTTAAATGCACTTGCGCTTTCGATTGTTTAAATAGGGCCCAATATCCCAAATATTAAATTCCTCATTCTTTCAACTTCCAAATAAACTTTTTTGGATTCAGTCAATCGCTCGTATGCCCCGTTTTATGAAAGAGACATATTCTCACTTTACTGTCAAGACTAAAGTAAACCAGTGCTACTCCAAAACTCTAAATATCCTCTATTGAGGGGAAATAAATCATAAAATTCATGATTTTGTCTGTCAAGGACTTAAAAACATGCGGTTTGTTTTAATATTATGCAGTCGATTGTTCCCAGACTGGAATTAAACTTTTCAGAAATGATGACCACTTTATATCGATCCTCTGAAGTTTCTTCTTCCCCCAGACTACTTCTCCTAAACTACATCTCAACCCAGAGAGGCTGGAAGAGGAGTGTAGCTCGTATGAACGCAGAATAATAATGTAGGGAAGGAAGAAAAACACATGCACATCAGTTTTTGAGGACGTGGCACTGTTTCCAGACAGCTGAACTCTTCATGGTCCTCAAGTCTAATCAAAAAGAGGTTTTCTGTCTGTCTATTTGCATTTTTAGTTTCCTTTTAATTCCCTTCCTTCCCATTGACCTATACCCTAAGCTCTTATGCTACATGTCTCGGACGTCAACAACTTGAAAGAAACAACATCCTTTAAATATATGCATGGTCTTTGCACATTTACAAACCAAAAACATTATCACTAACATCACAGAAATACAAATTCAGTCGGTATAAAAACAAACAGCAGTGTAAACCATTGCACCGTCGCTCATATTCCCAGGCCTATAATATGTCACTGCATGCACTGTCACAGTAAATCCCTACATCCAATCTTGCGTCACCCCCCCCCCCCCCATGTCCCTCTGACCACTAATGGGATCTGTATCAAGCATCTAAAGCTTTATAAACATGCAACATGTCAAAGCAAAAGATAACTTTGTTTTTTCCCTCTGTCAAACTGCTTTTCCCATTGACTCTGATTGTGTTTAATATCAATTATGAATGAATTAAATCCTCCCTGTTGCAGGGAATATTTCACGGCTGCTTGGTTAATGATGTGGGTCAGCCTAAAGTGCAATCATACTGATGTACAAGTCCTTATCTAATGTCAATTTCACACAAAACAATGTCACAAAACAACCTTGATTTCCATCAATTCCAAATGTGTCAGTGTACAGTAGGGCTGGGCGATATGGCCAAATTGTGATAATAATATAAATATCACAACATTGCATGTTTCGTAATGACAAAATAATAAAGCCTGTTTTTTTTACTCTGCTTTGCCAATGAAATACTGACAAATAAAGTATTAAGCCAACAATTAAAATAAGTTGAAAATTGAATTAAAGAAAAAAAAAAAGATACGCCTACCCTATTGAAACGAGGTATACAAATATATACATGAGACATCTTTATGTAAGGGATAATTAATGAAAAAAGGAAAATGCCCAACCAGGTGATCATGAAGCCCGACGTGAAGTGGAACCTCTGAAATGACCAATCAGAATAGAGTATTCTATTAAGCAATGTGATAAATGGTCATATTGCCCATCCCTAGTGTAAAGTGTATACAATGTTTACGGAGTTATGGAATGGGTTGACATTCTGGAAAGTAACTTATTCGCTTTCTTGCCGAGTTAGATGAGATCACTGATGCCACTTTCTTTCAGAGTGGTACAGTATCACTGATCTCATCTTACACTCAACAAATTAGTATTTTCTTAAGAGTTGATGTATGGATATTTCATGAACTGACATGGTTTTTAGTAACATTGTCGCATTTTCAAAACTAACCTTAAAATGACTTTTGTTGATCCGTACATGCTAGAGAGACATCACCCCCCCCCCCCCCCCAACTTCCAATGTGACCGACGATTTCCTGCCTCTGGACGATTGCCAACGCTCTGATGGAAACAAATCCCATCACTGCCCGTGATCTGAAAAGCAATCTGGAAGCAGCTCTTCAGGTGTGAATCCTTCTCAGCCACACTGTGGCGAAACAGAAACGCAGCTGACCCTGCAGCTCAACCATGGTTGACTGTACAGAAGAGGACTAAAAGAGAAGGAAGAAGAGGGGCCATGTACAGCACTGCGAGAGGTAAGAAGAACAGAAAGCAAAGAGGTATTTTCTTCACTTTGGAAGAGCATTCGTCCTCTTGGCTTTCACATCTCTGCAGAAGGTCAGTGGCAGTCACGAGGTTTCCTTCATTACTTTTGTCAACTCAAATCAATTAGAATGCGTCTAAATGCTCTTGTAATTTAGACTTTTGAGCGAACCTGAACAGCCAAATTGTGTGCCCGACCAATGATCTTCTACAGAGATATGAAACACCAACACACATACATATCCTGATTTTAGGATATCCTTCCTCCAAAGAATAAAATAAGTGTTCAAATGGCACTGAGGAAACAGAACAGGGCAGTTCAAATCACCCTGTTGCTTTAAGAGCCCCTCGGCGAGGCTCCTCAGGGCTGATGGTTGCCGTACATCAGCGGGATGATGAAGGCTGAGATGTCGTCTCCGGAGCCGAGGCGCTCGTTGGTGATCCTCCAGCCTCGGTCCCTCAGCACCCCCCGTGCTCGCATCACCAGGTCCTGTGCTGCCATTGTATACCTGGAGAGCAAATAACAAAAGGCTGTAATCCACAGCATAAACTGTAGGGCCCTGACACTCAATTGTGATTTAAACAATTATTTATACAGACTAGCAAATATAACACGACGCAAATAGTTGACAACTGATGAAGGTTTACAGAATGAAATCAACAAAGCCTGTCACGAAAAGAGAGGTAAAAAAATAAGAAGATTTTATTAAAAGGCAAACTGAGACCTGTGGAGGTCATCGGGGTCACAGTTGGCGAGGAATGTGGTGACGGATTCGGCTACTTCCTGGTTGGAGAGGACGTCCCAGAGGCCGTCGGTTGCCATCACCAGAACATCATCGGCCCCGTGTTCACACTGCGCCAGGTCGTACACCTTAACCTGCACGCACACAGAACATTGAGTTATGGTAAAACCCTCAAACTGAAGTAGCTGAGTGAGTGAGAGACTCACTCGGCTAAAGTAGCTCAAGTCTCTCAGCCATACTGAAATCTATACTGCCCCATCCATATTCCCTATCATAATAAATTCAACGCAGTCTTCATTATCTGAGAGCATCTGGAGAAGTTTCTTAAGAGACTCTGGTGAGGGGTGAGAGTCGTGTTTGGAAGAGAGGATAAAAGAGACACAGACATAGTGCAGGGAGTTCAGACTTCTGAGTGAACCTGGTATGAACTCAGGTTTGTAATGAATTAAAGATCAAGCGTAGAGCTCTGGGAGGGGAAATGCAAAACACTATAAGACCAAGTACACCAGGAGATGAAAGAGCTTTGAAAGCGGCGGCAGACAGGTGAGCTGAAGTTCTGCTGCAGCAGAGAACCTTTTGGTGCAGACATCACAGACGCAGTGTGGGTCATGTGACCGACTTATCTTTTATATAGGCCATAAATTAGACAAAACAAGGTCAGGAAGGGGCTGGCAGGGTGAGTGGAGGTAAGAGAAACATTTACAACTAATTAGAGGCGTTCAGAAGTTGGATGATTAAGACTGCATTGACGTAGACACGCTGTGCCTCTTCACCTACATTTTGGTTCTTGCTCTTTCACTTAAATCCTAAAAGCTTGGATCTTATATTTAAAACTAAGGTTATTACTACTTCTCATTCTTCTAAATCTATTCTCTCTCTACTTCTGTAATCTATTCATTCAATTTTCTCTCAGGTTGCAGGGAGGCCTATTCCGGCCGGGGAGTGTTTAGACCGTATTCACAGCGTACCTCCTCTCACCAATTCAGGTTCCAGTGGGGACCTTTCTCCCTGCGTGTGCCTCTCCACCTCTGTTTCTTACTTCTTACTTGCTACCCTTTTCCCTCAACCTATCCTAAGGGAGTGCATACACGTTAGTTTAGCTGCTATAGGCTCGGACTGTCAGGGGACGCTATGCTTCTTCCTTCTGTCTGTCTGTACCAGTGTACTCTCATATTCCGATTAACCCAGCTTCCCCCAATTCTCTTTTTTGTGTCTATATCTACGCCGGGATCCTGAGTCGAGGCTAATCCTGTTGCTGTGGTCGTGTGTCCTGGATCCTCTATCCTGAGTCCTGGACTTCGAGTCGTGGCTGAACCTGTCTCTGCGGTCCTGCCTGACTCTCACCATACTACTTCCCTGATGGCTCCCACAGGACTGTTGACATCCTCGTGGATTCATCTTCTTATTACAGACACATGCATTTCTAAACATTTGGTCTACCTATGTTGTAAAATGTATTATCTCTTCGATTTACACACGGCATCTATTGCACGTCTGTCCGTCCTGGGAGAGGGATCCCTCCTCTGTTGCTCTCCCTGAGGTTTCTCCCTTTAAACTGTGGGTTTTCTCTGGAAGTTTTTCCTTGTACGATGTGAGGGTCTAAGGACAGAGGGTGTCGTGTTGTCATACTGATATTCTGCACAAACTGTGCTGTTGTATTTGTTGTAAAGTGTCCTTATTGCAAAGTATTTTTACTGTATGTACAGCACTTTGGCTCGACCAAAAATCTTTTAAAAAATGTGCTATATAAATAAAACTTGATTTGATTTGAATATACCCTCTACAGGAAACAACCATAGTCTGAGTGAAATTAGTTAGAAAAGTTTTGTGAATAGTAAAGGAAATACTATTCCCCGAATGAGTTAATCCTTCATGTCAGCTGGCTGCAGAGGTGTGTACAGAAGGTGTGTGATTGACAGCTGGCAGGCTGCTATAGGGAATAAGTAAACAAACTGGCCCTGTAGCTACAGTCCATGTGTTGTTGTTGTTGTTGGTAGTGAAAAATAAGGACCACACTAGAATCTAACTGGACATAAAGTGACATTCTCAGAGCACTTTTGACTGGCGTCTCTTACCTCAGGACAACAGGACAGGAAGGGTTTGATGTAGATGTTGGAGTCATGAACCTTGAGGTCATGGTCCCCGAGCCCGCGGGTCACACCGATGGTAGCCAGCACTCGAGCCTGCAAGACATAAAGTGGTTAACTTCAGGTTTCTAATAAACGTTTCTGCTTTTCATCCTGTCAGAATGCGGTTGTCAGGGAGTCATTAATGAACATATGGATGTTCCCATATTGAGTGACAGTGACAGCATGGCAGTGTTACTCTGTTTCCTCCGTCAGAATATTCACCATATGTTGGTGAAGGAGCTGGGGATTGCTCACAGGAGCGCATGTTGCAATGGGAATCAGAAAAACTGCTCCATAAATGGTGGTGTAACTGAAACTCAAAGAAATGTTACTATTCTTTGTTAATCACCACATTTATTTCCCAGTCTTCCAATCTTTTAGTTCGCTGTTTAAAAAGTCTGTTCTTTAAATTCATCGGCTTTCCTTCAGATAGCATGGCGCTGTGAGGTTCTTGGATGCTGTTTGCCTTTCTGATGAACACACATGCTACGTCTCTTTGATGAAACAAAATTGATCGAAAATATGATACAAACTACAAAAAATTCGCGTTTCGCAGTGTTTTTTCCCCCCGTCTTCTTCTTATCTCATCCCAGTGGGGATTAACTGACTGTCGTCTCCCCAGTGGTGTGTGTCCGTACGAATGTCTGAGTGTCTGTGTGTGAGATGTAGCAACTGGCGTGGAACAGATGGACTGTCTCCTCTTTCTTTTTGTGAGAGTCCACGTTGACACAGACTCAGTGTGGTACTCGCACATCAGAGACTGAGTGTTCAACCACTCTCTGGCAGGCTGTGTGTGTGTGTGTGTGTGTGTGTGGGAGCATGTGATTTTTCTTTTCGTTTTGGCAGTTCTAAAATTGGAGAGCAGATGTACAGAACTTGTAGACGGACAGACTCTTACCTTTTTCCCTTCCCCATAAATCAGTGGGAACTTGAGATCTTCCTCCTCGATGGTCTTGTATGCCCTGTGTTTGAGAAAAGACAATTATATCACATCACAGACATGTTCTTTGTCTTGCTGTCAGTACAAGATTGGCGCTAATTTAATTAAAGATTCAAATATTTTTTAAATTATGTTCAAATTTGACAAGCTCCAAAAGATCGAAGAATTCCCTCTGGAGGGAACTTTGGGATTTTAGACTTTTGCTGACCAGAAAAAGCAAAATGGCCACCCTTTCAATGACTTTGGTTTTCTCCAAATCAAACTGAGAACCATGATGACATCACTATGTTTTTTCCTATTTATTACATTCATATCTGATTAAACAGTTTGCACAGGTTGAGTGCAGCTATTCAACATCATTTAAAGGACCTAGATGTGAACATATGGTGGAATACCCCTTCCAAACCTTTTACATTTTTAAGGTGTCATGTTCCATTTAGCACGAAACAAACATTCATTTCCTTTTTCCCCACCATTTGAGCTTGCTCTCGCTCAGCCCCTGTTAGTAAACACACTGTAGGCCGGAAACATCTGCCCTCCTTCTGCTAGCCTTTGACTCGGTCTCATTGCTGCCTCTCCAGAGGGCGATAACAATAAGTGTTTTCGCTGCTAAAACATTTAGCAAGAGAAAGGGAGGGGATCTTAGAGTACACAAGCAAACAACACCAAAAATAAATTAGAAGTGCGCAAATGGAAGCAGACGATCTGGAAACGCACTGCTTTGATGTCAGACTGAACATCTTCACAGGTGATGATGTATTAAAGAGGATGCATTAGACTTGGCGTCAGCCAGTGGAGAACATCGGAAAGTTCAAACGGCTTCACATCTGACCAGAGTTTACTCCATCTGTTAGTGCGCATCACTTGTCTTCCTCAAAAAATTAGATTAGATTAGATTTATGCAGCTCCCCGATTATTCCCTGGTCTCGGCTCCTTAAACTTTTCAATAAGCATCCACCAAAAAGCACATTTAAGGGCAACACATGTCAGATTCTAGCTTCTCAAAGGGGATTGATTTCTGGTTTCTTGACTCTTCTATGACAGAAAAATAAAATATATATTTAAGTATTGGATAAACAATGCATTTAAGGGATGCTCAGCACAAATTACATTAGGAGTAACAAAAAAAGATAAGCATTTTTAACTATTAATTATTTGCATAAGTATAATTTAGAATGTTTTAAAAGCTTGAGGTTTTTTCTTCTTCTTAGATTAATGAATTAAATACAACCTTATGAGAATGTTTAAGGATCAACGGGAAACCTTATCTAAACATCTTTGTGTTTTACCGTTTGTTGGACACCAGAGTCTTTTGCATTTTTAGTTTGGCTCTAAACATCATTGGCCCCGAGCTCCTTATGAATACTGCCTTGAAGCTTTGAGGCACATTAGAAGAAGCTTTTACTGTAAACAAACAACAGCAGCCAAAGCAGAGTCTTTTCATTTGGCTTTCTCAAATTGATTCTCCAGCTGCCTTAATTTGAGACCAAGGCAAATTGAAAAAGATCAGGCTTTTTATTTCTTT
>CALSBZ010008429.1:1318795-1353890 GCA_943591055.1 Gobionotothen gibberifrons
ATAGCACACACACACACACACACACACACACACACACACACACACACACACACACACACACACACACACACACACACACACACTCTGCTGTATCATTACACCGGGCTGGCTGCTGCTCCCTCATTAGCTGCTGTATGGAGAGAGTCCGCAGCAGTGAGGGAGGGGAGAGAGGTACAGCTGAGAGACTGCAGCACCATTAACTCACAACATATTTTTCAGATTGTTTTGATCGAGAGAGAGCTCTTTCCGATCCCATTTTTCATTATGGGCTTTGGGAAGATCAGACAAAGACCGATTTTTTTGTCACCGATTGCTTTGCCACTCATACAATTGTAGGACCTTCTTTAGTTGATACAAACAAAACATCTAAATGACTAAGTTATAGGGCTGCCTATTTTATAACACTTTGATTCAAATTGCAATATGGACTAGTGCAATATCCAATTTGCAGTGTGTTTATATTTGGTACAAAATATTAAATGAAGTATTGTGGAGCTGTAGAGGAGTCCTGTCCCAACGGTATTCTAGTGTGAATTACATAGTCCTTGTTTGGTTCAAATCCTTGTTCACAATCATTTTCTGATATTTTTCAACGATAATGTTGCATTCCCTCCAATATCACACATGGTATCACAGTTGCAAATCATTAATATAATCGCAATTCGATTTCTTTTCTTCAAAATCTTGTAGCCCTAGTTAATTATCCTTGCTTGTCTGTGATTTGGGACAAGCTTCAACAAACACACACTTCCCGTAGAGCAGGGGTGTCAAACTCAAGGCCCGGGGGCCAAATCCGGCCCACCACTTCATTTTCTGTGGCCCCACAAGAGCTATGAAAAAATATTATATGTTTATTATACGGTTACATGGCGATTTACAGAAGCACGTTGCCCATAAACTACATGTCCCACAATGCATCTAAAATTTGACTTTTTTCTCAGAATTTGACTTTTTTTCTTCAAAATATGCCTTTGCTTTTTAAATCATTTTGTGACATTCTCACTGAAGAGACTTGCAATTACTTGCCCTAGACTTCTGCTTTCAGACGTAGTTAATTATGAAGTTATTACCCAATCAGATAATAATCCAATGCAGAGGCAATCATGTAATATAATGCATTATTTTATATATATAAAATATTAATATATGTATTTTGATATAGTCTTAAAGTTACAACCGGCCCTTTGAGTGCAACCATAATTCCTACGTGGCCCGTGATGAAAATGAGTTCGACACCCCTGCCGTAGAGCAACTTGATATTATCCCTTGTTGTTAGACCTTCCCTCTGGTGAATGCCCACATCTCAAGACATATTAGACACTATGGTGCAAACAGTTTGCACAGGGTGAGTATTATCCTTCATAATTAAAATGATGTTGATATGGAAATATGATGGAATACCCCTTTTTTAATATGATAAACCTTTTTTATTTTTTAATGCCACATGTTTTTAGCATGTCATTTAATGAGGGTGGAGAGAGAATTTTGCCATCCCATAACATTAGCAGTTTTCCTTCTACACTATAATTGGACAGGCGTGACACACAGGTCATTTACACACATATGTAATGCTGGTGTCTGCCATCTGTCTGCTTAATTAAAGAAGTGGTAATATAAAAATGTGGAGTAAGACTCACCATCCGTTCATGGTGAAGTCTCTGTAGAGCATCCTCTTGCCCACCTCCTTCCTCTGGACTCTCCGGGGAAATTCCAGGTGTGTGAACTCGTTTCCTAACAGGTGAGGCTGCATGAAGCCCTGGAGGACACAGTGAGGGTCTTTAAAGCAGCTTCACGAGTGATCTAATGAGAGTCACTTCCCATTATACCTGCCACTTCCCTCTCAAACCTGACTTTGGCTGAAAACATGTAAGCCCAGGCTGTGGTGACTGACATTAGATTGGGCTGATAATAGAGGACTTATATAACCTAGAATTGTTCCTTAACTTGTTTTTTAATGAGTTATACTGAGAAGGAGAGTTGTAATTGCTTGGGATGGTGGCCAAATAATCGAAAGGAGACATGGTTTGTAAATTACCCATGATTCCCTCTGGCATTTCTGTGCTGCAGTTTCTTGCAGACCTGCATGCTGATAGGTCGGTGATAGTTTCAGCCAGTCTGATGTATTGGCCAGGCTCCACTGAATTTGTCCTAATAAAGTATTTCAGATTAATTCATGAAATCAAAAGGAGACATTAGTGCCCTGCTTACTGCCACTGACTATAAAACGGTCTTCTGACAGGAGTCTTTGTATTCTATTTTAAAATCAAATGCAAATGAGCGTTTTTTTTTTTACCAGGAACTGGAGTCGCTGTCGTTCTGACTCTGGTGTGAACTCTGTGGACATGGGGATGATCTCGTTGCTCCTGATAATGATCGCCCTGCAGACACACAAAAGGTTGGAGAAGTAATGTAGATGCAGGAGATTTAATGTAACATACAATCATTATAATCTTCTGCCAGGGGCTCTCCATCAAGAAAATAACAGAATACTTTGTTGTTCATATTTAATGTTTTTTAACCCGCAGCCAAATAGAGTGGTGCACGAATAAGTCCTCAAATCTGTTAATTAGCACTTCTGGTTCCCTTGTCTTGAAGTCAGCGATTTATTTTGAACATGTTTTGGTTAGTGGCCCGAAACAAGGTCTGTGTTTAACAATATCTTCACGTTTTGTTCTACCACATAAAATACATCAGTAAATACTCTACTTTAGGAAAAGCGCTTTATAAATGTAATGTATTATTATTATTACTTGTGAATGTCAGAAACCTCTACGTGTCCTAAAAAATTGCGGTGGCTATCTCCGGGTTGCCCTCCAAAAAACCTCCTCACTGAATACATACTGACTTAATAATGCAGTTTCACGTTAAAAATCTATGTGTCTGAGTTTTTTTGATCAAACTAAAGTTAATACCAATGGGGTGTGTTATCAAACAATGTTATCCTTGGATGGATTGGTGGCATGTGTGCATATAGAGGGGCTGAAAGTACAAAAGGTGAACTGACGGAGGGCAGATGGAGCAGATTTTATAGCATGGAAGGCTGCTGACGGCCCTCCTGTGTCAGCCAATTTCCTGCTGAGGTTGGAGTCAGGTTATACTGACATCATACGGCCATGGGTCCCTGGGTTGTACTGCGCCTGCTTTACAGACTCAGTATGGTCAGAAGATCAGCATACACACCTGCTGTCACCTGCATTCCCAACGTATAGTTTTCCCAGCAGGTAAACCACAGTGAGAGCCGTGCAGCCTCCGGTGATGTGGAACACCTGCTTCTCGCGCTCAATCTGGGCATCCTGTGAAACGGAGAGACAGTGATCCATCTTTAATGAAGCAACACTTTAGATAATAGGAAAAAAGACCATACAGGCAAAGGGAAGCTGTACGTGCACTCTCCATTCGTTCACATTCATACATTTGATCTCCATTCGTTCACATTCATACATTTGACTGTAAGCCAAAAGAGATCGATGGAGATAATTATTTTGACACGGAAAGTGAGCCAGACTGAGAAAATATGATCAACTATTTGGAAACAAAGATGTGGAGGCATTGTTGCAGACTATTGATCGTTTAAACTGAACCCCTGTGACCGTGTGAATAATGAATAATGTATACAGTGATATGTGAAAGGCTTTGTTTATTGCCTACGGATGTCAGGCTTTGTACTGACAAAACATGCACAAGAGCTTTCTCCCCATCCCATTTAATTATTATTACATATTTCTTACCTTAAATTCAGCTTTTATCTAACTGGGATATAAGCAAATGAATTATTTGGGGTTCCAACCACAGCTTTAACTGTTAAGAAAATGTCTAATCAATTGTTAGAGAGCTTATTTCCCCCCTCAGATAAAGGGTGGCGTGGTTGTTCTGAGAGGAGCTTTCACACTCATCTTTTTAATCTGAGTACTGCAGGATCCAGCTTGGACATTGTGGGCTGTTTGCCATTGCCATCTAGTGGTAATACTGCAGTATATCTCATAACAAAGCAATTTGAATGAAACCGTGAAGGAAGAAACTAGGAAAATCTGGAAAGTATAAAAATATGTTCCCTTATGCACTGCTGATATCCGAATGAATATAAATGTTTTGGATATATTTGAAAATTGGCCTGTGGCTGTTTCTCCAGTAATAAAACATTTCAGCTAAATGTGTTAAATTAAAAAGCAAATCATTTAAGAGAGATTTATTTAGATGCTGCCTTTGGATGTGAGCATCAGAGATTCTAATGTGTGTGTGTGTGTGTGTGTGTGTGTGTGTGTGTGTGTGTGTGTGTGTGTGTGTGTGGTTGAGAGGCGAGTAGCCGGGAGCCATCATTTCATAAGCCAGCTCTCTGAGGCTAGATTTCCAGATAGATAAATACAGAGGCTACACTTGACGATATCTTGATCTAGTGAAATTAATGCTGGTTGACACATTATAGTATGACGAGATGTCTCTTGACAAGTACATGTATCCAGCTAACCACCAAAAAACACAAAGGGCATCTTAAGTAGATATCACCATACTCAATCAACTATCAATTTACCTTGAGTTACAGAGAAACACATTTCTGCTCATTTAATTCAACTGTCCATGTTCCTTAAAAATACTTGCTTAAACCTAACCTAACCACATGTTCTTCCTTCACCCTAAAACGTGCCTCTTTAATAAATCACATAACTACATTCTCAAAAAGATTCTCTTCATATTATCCAGCCCTAAATGGGATTTGACAAGTATCTGAGAAGTGAGGCAACTGATCCCTGACAGAAGATAATCTGCATCCTAACAGTGCATTTCTTGAAATTTCGCTGACAAAAGTCCTAAAATGTTACGTAAAGATGCATGACAGGGTGAACCGCTCAGGATGAAACTCCTGCTCCTTCCTCTCACCATCTCTTTGAAGGCGTTCTCTATGGCTCCTATCACCAGGCTCTCATGCTGGATCTTCTTCTCCGCGTAGAAGCGTGGTGGAGGAGGGGTGTTGCAGGGGGAACCGGGAGCACCTGAGGCCCCGCGCAGTGAAGCGGCCCGAGTCAGGGACCGGTGAGGGCCTGGGGGGTTTCCCTGGAGGTAGGGGTTGGTGTCGGGCTCCTCACCCAGGACAGTCGGGGGCAGGGAAGAGAGGTTGCGAAGGATCTCGATGACGGCCTGGAGCTGGCAAGCGATGTGGTGCTGCATCAGGCGGGAGGCGACCACCGCTGCCCCCGAGCCCGCGTGACCATCGAACAATGCCCAGTAGTGGAACACCAGGCCTTCACTGTCCTGCAAGTGGTAACAGCATACAGTCACAAAGCAAACCAACAGATGACCTAAACGTCTATAATTGGAAAAAATGACTGTTACTAAAAGTCGGAATAGTGTTTTCAGTGGGAAATCAGTATAATTCAGGCGGGACCAGAGCAAGAGCGGTGTTGACTCAAACAGCCTGGCTGACCTTAGCACGATTTACGATGTTCCAAAGAAAAGCTGGGAGTACAGTGTTTCCCCTAGGTTTACTGCTTTGGCGGGGTGCTGTCTGAGCGGGGTGGGGCGGGGGTATTGGGATTTTTTTTTTTTAAATCCTCTGGAGCAGAGCAGCATCACTGTTTCTTAGGGTCAAGAACAATACTCTCACAACCTAACATGAAAGCATTTAGTTTATTTAATAAAAGAGCACATGTTCAATGTGAAAAGTGACAGTAGATATAGATTGGTTGCAATTTGGTGCTATATAAATATAAATGTAAAAAAAAATATTTAAAAAAAAAATTATAATTTTTTTTTTTTTTTTTTTTTAAACACCTGGAATTTCAGGGAGGGCGCGGGGCTCCGTTGGCGGGGCGCAGCGCCCCTCCAAGACAATGGTAGGGGAAACACTGGAGTATATGGGAAACACAGCTTGGTCAAAGTTTACCTCCTTCGAAAAATAAGTGACTAAACGTTTAAAAAAAAAATCAAAACAAGATCGATTTCCGGTTCATATTTGTTATTTATGTGTCTAAGCTTTTGCTTCAATGTTCAGAAAGTGCTTGAGGTTTAGGTTAGCTGGCCGGCTCTGTTGTGATTATTCATCTGCTTAGAAATGTCCCACCCCTTAGCGTATCACGTACAATGTAAAATAAGTGTTACGTAGTGATGTCACTATGTAACTAAAGGAGTTGACAAACGTCGACAGCTCTAGTTCTTACCTCTCCTAGCTTGCTGTGGTCCAAGCGGAGCCCCAAGCCCTCTCCGTTGGGCAGGGAGTTGCGTCTCTTGGCTGTGGGGGTCTTGCTGGGCGTGGACGGGGGGCAGTAGCTCATCGGCCTCCTTCTCGCTATGACCAGCTCGCAGCAGGCCTGGTCCTCATTCAGTGCACTCTTACCAGCGTTAATCACCCTGAAACAAGGGTCAAAGTAAAACATATTTTTTGTCAGACATTCAGAGGTCCTGTAAGAATCATATTTGGCAGCAAACGTTTGGCAATCCAGATAAAATATTAGCTACAAGCAACTAATTTCTGTGAGTCTGGCAACTGTGGGCTGGAACAAGCGGTTGAATGAAAGCCAACATTAGAAGCTTTTTGTTGGATGAAACGGAGCTGCAGTCTTTCAGGGGTTATTGTGGCTCACTGCAGGTTCACGACAATTATTCAAAGCTTTCGATCTGAACACCCAACGAGGCAGCTGGCATGGTCTGCTTCGCTTTCCTGATAAAGATCAAACAGGAGAGCTTGTTTGTGGTTGTTTTGTGTGTGTGACTATACATACATGCCCAAAGCTGTGTCTGTGTTTCATCTTTACAGTCCCAGTATTCAACCAGGCAGAGAGAGATGTTACCCAGTGTGTGGTTTGCATAGAATTGATGCCTTATTTCAATTGTCTGTTTTTGTCATACACAGTCAAAGAGTCTACTGATTATTCATATGAGCAGTATGTAAAATAGCTATTTTAATGAGATCACTGGTATTATTCCCCCAAACCAACACCTCAAAGTATGACTCAAATAACACTTCAAAGCGTTTTTCATTAGAGCAAAAGCGATTGGGCTAGCAACAAATAGTGAATAATAAAGACTGTGGAGGCGGCTCTGTGAGACTGGCGAGTCGACAGACGTCTCTGGAGGGTGTTGTGAATGTGTGTGAGTTGAAACATTGGCATGCCTATTTTTAGACACAGACTGTGGATGTTTTCTGCAAGGCAACATCAATGTCTGGTTTTCAAATGCTTGAGATAAGATAGAAAGATAGGGAGAGTCTCACAGTTTTGCTTGAAATGATAGGATGTGTATGAGTATCTCATAAATATGCAAGTAAAAAGCATTTATACATTTTATACTTCCAATATTTCATCGTAACATAGTATTAAGTTGTGCTTTATACTTGCGTTTGTAACAAAGGCAAAAACACATTCACTCAAAGCTTTTTTTGTCTGAGAGAAAGAGAGTGAGAGAGAGATGGATGTATTATCTTGAAAGCATCGTAGAGCTGTCCATTTCCGCTGCAGATTATGCAGTGGTTAGATGGGAGGGTACCAAATCAATAATAGCCTTTGTATTTGAACCTGGTTTAAATTTGTTTGCTTTAGTGGACTCCATTGAAAATCCAATAACTACACGCCCTTTATAGTGTGAGCAGCAATATTGTCGGACCTGTTCAACAAAGAAAATGTGTATTTCAATCTGCTAACAATGGCACAGGTTCCCATACTGAGTCATGCTGCTATAGCTACGATATGTCATTCACCATGGATAGTATAAAAGCCATCATATCCATAGGGCTGGTATTCACTATGATTATGCCACTCTGGTTTCAATCATCATATTTTACCACTGCATACACAATTACAGCAGTTAAAGCCCTCTGAATCCAGAAGTTGTTGCATCTAATTTGTCCTCTTTTCACAATTTGCAAGAAGAATGACAATCAGTTCATTTCCCTGCCAGTTTTATTCAGAACAATTAGCCTTCCTCCCATTAGGAACAAAACACAATTTCCCCATCTTTTGTCAGACGTCTAATGCCCTTTTTGTTTCTCTACCCCCGGTAACAGATTCTGGGCCAGACATTGGCTCCAAGGATGAGATAATTATTTGGCAAAGCACAATGGCTCGTAGCTTTGCCTTCGTTTAACTTGTAACATCAAAGGAACAATAGCAGCAAAAGAGCTTCATGTTAAATACTTAAAACAGTCTTTAAACAAGTCAAAATGTTGTACTTTGTCTTGAGGGTTTTGTTCAGGATTGCACTAATGTTACCACCTGAACATAGGAGATAAGAAAATACAAAGAAAAAAGGGAGAATTTGAATGTAACATATGAATGGATGGTTTTCATCTTCAATTTGTAGTTCTCACAAGACTGAGAGGAACATCACTACAATGTGCAGTTTACTGATAATGCTGAATCATTTCCTGGTCCAAATACTGTGTCAGTATTTTTACACAGAGGTGGAAAACCACATACTAATTTCAAGCCCACAAATATTACATTTGCTGACTGAAATAGCAGTCGATGCCACAATATACAGCTGCAGCTATTAAGCTAACGTTATCTTCGTGAGTTAGCTGAAAACTCACTCTAACTGACTTTATCATGGCTCTACTTCACTCATTATTACATTACATTGCATTTAGCTGACGCTTTTATCCAAAGCGACTTACAATAAGTGCGTTCGACCAACAAAATACAAACTTGAAGAAAACAGAATCATATAAGTAGCCTACATCAGGTTTCATAGAGCTAAAACATTTCAAGTGCTATTCAACTGGCTTTAGATAAGCCAGTCCTTTATTAGTATATAAGTGCTTTGTTAATAATTCTATCGCTCAAAGTGGAGTCGAAAGAGATTAGTTTTTAGTCTGCTCCAGAAGATGTGTAAGCTTTCTGCTGTCTTGATTTCAATGGGGAGCTCATTCCACCATTTTGGAGCCAGGATAGCAAACCCACGTGTTTTTGCTGATGGGAACTTGGGTCCCCCTCGCAGTGCGGGTGCAGCGAGCTGTTTGGCCGATGCAGAGCGGAGTGCACGTGCTGGGGTGTACAGTTTAACTTTTTCCTGGATGTAGGAACATAATTTATTAGACAATAACCCTGTTTGGGGTACAGTAAATAGCCATTTGATCGCTACACACATAATATTGTGCTCAACAAGTCCCAGGCAGAAAGTCAGAATCCCCATCAGTTTCAGGTCAATGATAAAGAAAATCAGAATCAGAATACCTTTATCAGTCCCACAGAGGGGAAATGTACGTTGTTACAGCAGAAAAAGAGCCACAAGTTAGAAGTGGATGCGCTATTGAATTGAATTGGGCTTTTAAAACTACTCATTGGTCTTTAAAGGCAATGCTAAGTTACTATTAGCTAAGTTAGTCAGCTTAACATCATGACCTTTTTTAGTCAACATTTTTACACTTGTGCTCTTTTGTTTATGAAAAAAACAAAAAAACACCACCATCCAAACTCTTTATATGGTCTGTATCGTTTTGCCGACTGGCCGTAAACTTCAACAAATGGACATTGGGGAAGTCTAAAACTTGACATGCTAGCTACCGTGGCTAAGCTATGATAAGATAATCGCTGAAAAGGAAAGTGTTTAGTGAACAGTAAATTATGAGCACTGCAACAACGTTTTTATCTAAACAACTTTAACAGTGTGAATCATTGATTCCAGATGTTTCTTTGGCTGTTCATTGTTGAACACAGTAGAGAGTACACTGATGAGGAAAAGTGGGAGTAGGATAGCTATGAGACAAAATGTCAGCTGTAATGACAACACAGGAGGCTTTAATCACAGATGAATGTCGGTACGAGCTGAACTCATTAACGACACCGGTCCCAAAGAGACTACTCATGCCTGTATCTGTGTGGGTGTGTGTTAAAGATGGAAAAAGAAAGACAAAGAGGGAGGATGTAAGAAAAGACCCAATTAACACACATTTTCAGTAATATTCCGTTAAAATAGTTTGAAAGGTTTGAAGTAGGGTTGTATGACGAACTTTTACAGTCAGTTTACTTCCCACAGTAGATGGGAAGTCCATGGTAGATTGGAAGTTTCTTTTAGACAGAAAGAAACCTGCCGGTCATGGAATTCGTCGGTCAACTGGGTTAGTTTGAATTCAACAAAGTGACACTGTAACACTAACTATAGCCAAGTGTGGCAGCTAAACCCTTTAAGCAAACAGAGGTTCCTATCAACATCCAAACTCAGATAAAACGTCGAGCAAATACGTCACTGGGAGTCAATTTGTAATACACCCATGTCCTCTACTTGAGTGTTGTTGCACCATTGTTCCAATAACAACATTAAGAGTACGATGCATTTTCTAACAGAATAATACACTGGGTTTCTCTACCCTTTTTATATCAGATATGTGAAGGATTCCCTATGCAAATGTTAAAGTGCAGTGTATAATGTGACATGATTAGAAGAGCGATTCCCTGCTATACTACAGTATGCAGATGCTGACTAAGGCCATTTAAGTGCATTAAGACAAGTGAGCATTCTGGAGTAAATATCGAATATTTTTTTGAGTAACTAAAGAGCCCAATAACATGCAATCACAATAATTGTAGGCTTATAACCAGATGCTGGTGGGACAATAGAGGGTGTGTCATCCAAACAAGATGGGGCTGTCTTAATACTTTCATCCACTTCTAATTCATGCATTTCCAATATGATACAAACAAGAGCAAAAGGATGCTGTGTGGAACCACAACCACGTTAGTAATATGGATGTCAGTCACAGCAGGTGCAGAGCTGCCCCCACTCAGTGCTTTTCATTAGTCTGAGTGTATAGGAGCAAATCAATGGTACCAACTGTTGTGGTTTGACACCTGCAAGCACCTGGGCCTCCACATGAGCTTTACATTGTGATGATACAATACAACAGGAGGTCAGCTGTTGTCAGGTTACTTACTCAGCGTATCCGGTGGCCCACGGTAATCTCCTCGTTTCCCTCAGGATGACGATGGGACGAGCTGCGTGGTCCGCGGAGCACTCTATCTCATCCGGGGACAGTCCCAGGAACTCGGGTCTCATATAGGGGAATTTCATCGGCAGCTCGGAGCCAGGGTTGCAACCTCCCCCGGAGCTGCCCCCGGCCATGATGCCACCCATGAACCCGGCCACCGCGCACTTGACCCGGCCGAGCATGTTGCCTCCTCGTCGCGGCGGGGGGTCTGTGGGCCGGTGCGCGCCCCCGCGGCTCCCTTTACCCGAATTCCCCCCCAGCTCGACGGCAGGCTCGATGGAGAAGAGAGGCGGTGGAAGAGGAGGAAGAGGAGGAGGACCTCAGATGGTTAACGCTTCATTCATTCAGCACAGGAGACAACAGCTGCAGCCGGAGGAGAAGAAGATGAACACCGCTATGATGCATTAGGTAAAACTCTGCACTCCCATCATTGATAACAGCTCGGCCGTCGTGAACGCGGAAATACGCTGAAGATTAACAGGTCATGTGACGCAACCGTGGATGCACACTGCAAAAAATGTTAATTCCATGCTTGGTCTCTAACATTTATATTATAAAGGCTACCTATATTTTTGATTTTATAAAAAGCATTAAGTAATGTAGAAAGCTCAGTGTCGTGAGAATAACCCTTAATTTCATTTTTGTCTTTTATTATTTTGCAATTTAAATTATTTTTCCATGGATGGACTGCAATAGGAAAAGCGATAAGTCATTATTTTATAAATGGCTTTGCTTTATAAACTGTACGCTGTTTCACTGAAAACGAATGGATTATTTTTTTTAAACTAGTATTACATTTTTAAAAGAGATTTCAACGTCCACTAGGCTAAACTTATTTGCCAGACTGATATTTCTTGCAGTGCAGGATGACCATACATTGATAATTCTCAGAGTGCAGGATGAGCTGCTTACAGCGGCTGGCAGCAAGTTAAAGGAAAATACCTATACGGTTATTATACAGGCTATAGAAAACCTGCCTTGTGTGTATGATCCTAAAACAAAGTCAATATATAACAATAAAGCCCTTATATATTGGAGGACGCTTAAATCTCGGTTTTGAATTATTTGATGTTGGAAACTATAATATTTTACTTTAACAATCTGTCTTTTTTTTTAATTAAAAACTGGATTTTTTTGTCTGTTTTACATCTTCCATGTCATTTGACCCAATGTCTCTAAATTAATGCAGAATTTGTTTTGTATTGCTACAGTTATAGTCCACCTGAATATTTAAATGAAGATTCTGCATTTTTTGCAAATTATTTTCTTTTCAATAGCTTCCAAGTCTTATGACCCATTGACTCCCAATCCATACCAGATTTAACACTGGATACACTGGACAAATAATACATTTTTCTTTTGTATTTGAGAGTTTCTTCAATTTAATTAGATTATTGACCTTATGTTTCCAACTAATTTGAAAACAAATTGCTATACAAGTAGGACACACCTCATTTTATTTGAGTTATTCTTTTTCTAAAAAAGAAGCGGTTCTTTAATTGAAAACTCTTTTGATTTTAGCTTCCATATATTCCAAGACCCCTCCTTTGTTCCATATGACTACTTACATTTCGGAAAAGGTGCAACAGAGCATACATCTATTTATAAATAACCTATTGTGATTTACAGCCACTAACATTATGACTTATTTCAGCGGAGGAAGACCAGGGACTTACCATAGAAACCGCAGACTTGATGAGTAGGCGGGTTATAAAAACAGAACTCCTTGATTATTTATTAACAAGTTACCAAACGCCAAGACTACCCACTTGGTGACGCATTATCAATGGAAACCCATGACTCATTATTAACAGCATACTAAGATGTATAACTTTATTATCACCCAAACCCATGAGAAGTGTAATGACGGGTGTTGTAATACACACAGAATCCCAGTAGATGGAGCTATTACGCAAAAGTAGGACAGGTCTGAGCTTTCAGTGTTACTTCAGTATATTAGCCTATTGTTTGCTTCTGTATAATAAATTGCCATCTCACTTTTGTAAGTAACACATACAAAGGTATCGCTTTTTTGAAGCTAATGCAGGGTTAGGGTTGCACTTACAATGTTTCAGCTTATTGAAAGCTAATTTCTTGCTATTGTGAGATTGTATTGTCATGGTTGATTGCACTTATTCTGATTCCCTTTGGATAAAAGCGTCAACTAAATTGAATGTAATTTCTTTGTCATTGATTTGATTAAAACCAGGCATATGTTAGGTGTTTCACTACTCCATGTCCCATTATCTGGATACTAATATAAGGCACACGTATAACTGAGTTACAACAAGTCTTTGTGTTGTGTCATTTTCCCGTATTTCGTCACTTGAAATGAAATTAAACGAAAAACGATAAGATCTAATTTGAAGGCCGTGAACTGGGACTATCCCATAAGTTTCTTTTTTGTTATACATAAGGACTGTTATCCGCCCCCATTGAACTCTTTTATGGTCTTGCTTTGATGTTAACCCTAACACAGCATTTCAAAGAAATGCATGGCTAACAGTAAAAGTAAGCATTATCCAACTGCTGGGTCTCTGTTGACACATGCAATTACATGCCATCAAAAACCCAAGATTAACTTGGCAGTACTGGAAGGCTACAATTTCTTCACAGTGTCATTCTCAGCATCAGAGTAGTAGGAAGTTCGCACATTGCCTCAAGACTTTCCTTTATCTTCTGTTTTGGCAACTCTTCTGCATACCAGCAGGCTTCCCCTGGCAATAGAAGTATTATTTATGAATGAAAACAAAAGAACATGCCGAACATATCATGCATGACGTGTGTATCACAAGAAATTACTACCACACGAAGAATGTAAAAGCAAAAGGGGGACGATATAATAAGATAAAAAAAAACATTAGCCATTACTTCGGACACTGAATGATTCATTTTAAGCCCTAAAAAAGATTTTCTTTAACGGTTAACAGGGTCATTGTTATGGTTTTGAGGTCCCAAATGTAGCTTTTTTTGATAACTTTTTCTGCGATCATATTGTTGTTTTTACTCAAAATTAGATACCATTTCAGATGGAAAATGCTCTAAGCCCCAACAATACAATACTTGACCTACCAGCTATCCATAAATGCTAATGTATCTGTTGCATGTGTCAATAAGGAACTGTGTGCGAACAAGCTTGTCATATTGAATAAAAAGGTGATCTCAGGTCAGTGTTGCATACACAGCTTGCTCCCAAGGAGACAGACAACCAGTAATCGCAAGATAAAGAAAATATCATTGTTAATATGAAAAACTCCCCCAGTCTGACTGTGATTCAGCTGAAATGTGCCCATGTTAGGGCATGGGTAGCATAAGGCCAAGAGGAAGTCTCCTTTGTGGGGGAGTTAAATGTCAGGGGCAACTGTTATGGCTGACTTGAGTGAAAGCTTTTGTTCTAGGGACACATGATCCACTCCTAAAATGCGTTTTTGCACATAGCACTCATACCCTGCTTTTATTAGGTTTCAGCTACCGTTCCTTAATTCTCACCCTATTTGACTTTACCCAGATTTAACAGTGAGTGTTTTTATTTACAGAAAATCTAAAAGTTGCACCAGGTACGTTTCTTAAAATGGGATTTTTCCAGATGAATTTCAGCAATAATGAAAACTAAAAGTTGTGAAATGTTATCTCATTCCAGGAAACCCTGATTCAGACTTCCAAAAAGTGTGTCATGATGAGTGCAAATTATAAACATTAAATGGGGATGTGCTTGGAAGAGAGAAAGCGTTTCTTAACAGCAGATGCCACGCCTCCACTGAAGAATATTTAAATCTGAAACTCTCACTCTGTGTGCTTAGCTCTGCTCTAGTATATAACTCACCACTGGTTATCATCACCAAGTCAACAGGAGAGCCTCTTTATCACCTGGCAAACCAAAACACACTTCCTCTTACCTGGAAAAGAAGAAAAATATAAAGGGCAAGAAACAGGACCAGGAGAAGCAGAGCATTAGAAGAAGAAGTGTCTTGGTGCTGGATGGGGAACATGTTCCTGTGGGTCGCCTTGCTGATGTCTCACTGTGTCTGGGGTCTGAGTGGAGCTGCAGCTGAACAAAGCTCAGAGCTGGAGAGGATAGAGACATGTGGCACCCGGTGTTCTCAGGTAAAACTCAACTTTATCAACAATTAAGATAAAAGCTCTAACAAATAACAATATTTTTGATACTGTATGACTATGGTTTTAGCTATTAACATTAAACTGATTTAATTTTGTATTCTTCCAGACTGTTTCAGTTGTTCCATTGTTTGCATTTATAAACTTTATATCCACATTACTAATGAACATTTTTTGAAAATATCACTGGAAAAATGTTACGATTTTTCCACAGTGATATTTTCAATTTTTTTTAATGTGATATAAAATAAATGCTGTTTAAGCTGTCTACTATTTGCCTTTTTGTCTACTTTATATTCACATTACTGATGAATATATCATTGTGTAAAAGTGTTGTGATTTTTATACATCAAACGTTTATCTATTTATTCTATTATTTGCCTTTTTGTCAATTCTGTTCTCAAAGGATATACAATATCAGTATGATTTTTCTTATAGAGGTATTAGAAAAAAAAATACAAAACATTGTTAATATAGTTTTTTCTCGAGCCCTTACATGAACTATTAGAACCTCCTATTTCTGCTGCTGCTGCTAAAACTCAATATATTATACAGTAATCCTGCTGCTGTTCTGCCACCCATCAGAATTTCTGTGCTACTAAATCAACTACCTGTCAAAATACTACTCCACGGTTTCAGGCTTGTGAAATGAACCCTGATGTCCTCAAAGGCTCTCTAAATATGACACATGCAGCTTACTGTGTGAGTCACTTATTCTGTCGCTGAAACCTTTATTTAACGACACATAATGCTTAAGCACACATGTTGTGCTGTCTGCAAGCATGCACGTTAAAGGGGCTGGTTTCTACTTCTTAAAGGCTACAGTATTTTTATTTGCATACTGTATTACTCACCTTATTATTTCTAGCCTAAGGAGGAGTTGAAAACAGCAGCATATCATGTTAGATGGAGATAGCTAACACCTTTCCTCCCTAGCATGCTCTCTGTGACCCTACTTGCATATATTTTCTTTAGTTTCATGCTATAAATAACCCTTTTGCACAGTTTCGGGTTTTTACCTTGAGTACAGATGTTCACGAGGCTCATGTTGCAAGTGCACAATAAACACATCTTTCTCTTTTGCAAATGTGTACAGGTATATGTGCTCAAAAACATTTTCTTCTTCCTCAATTATGAGTCATGTTTCTTTCAAAACATCTTGACCTATGAGCTCATGTGAATTAACTTGTACTTTCAAGTAAAACTTGATACTTACATTCGAGCATTCAGTAAAAAAAGACACGTCTGCCATTACTGGTGTCAGTGTCAGAAATAGTTTCAACAGGGCATATTTCCTGGCTCAGGTGTAAACAAGGATGTATTTTTGAAACATTTGAGGCGTGCCTAGGCAAATTACACTTGTTGACCTTGATGTACAACGTTGCATGTTTTGCATCACAGTGTGAATTCCTGCATTGACATTTTTTCCGTAAATGCATTGCAGACTGCAAATTGAAGCACAAGAACACAAGGGCAGTAAGTTATTAATATGTTTATGCTTTGCATGTGGACGCGTTGCAACCGCAGCTCAAACACAAACTGGTTGTGTATGAACTGAAATAGCAATGAGGATGTGAAAAGATCATTACGTCTGGGAATTCCCTCCTCTGGAAGGGTGCTACCTTTGTTCTCTTTGTTAAGAATTACTTTATTACAAAGCTCGTACCATGCGAAGTAACCGAAAATATTAACAGGGCGTTTAACTCTCTCTTTTCCTCATTCACCTTGCAGGGCCTTCACTGCAGGACCAAGCCAGGCGGTGAGTATAGACCAGGGGTGTCAAACTCAAATACACAGTGGGCCAACATTTAAAAATGGGTACTAATCGAGGTCCGGACTGGTTCAATGTTTATTGCAAAACTTATTGAATGAACTTATTGCACATATTAAACCTGGAACTAACAAAGCTTAAATTATTGCCTATAAAAACAACATTAAATAATCAGTTGCATTCATTTCTTATGGCTCTATCTGCAGCTTTTCCAGAGTCATTTCTTATGATTACATTTTTCCATAGGCCAACAACAGCTTCAAAAAAACATTTCCCTCAAAGAAAAAAACAACCATGCCCTGTTGTCTCAAGAACAAAAGTGCAGAAGGAAACATTGAAACTCAGTTTGCTGCTCTGTGATGCTAGTTCAAGCCAGATACTTGGCATCTCATCTTGGGTGCAAGTTCATCAATGTTTGGCCTCAGGCTCTGAGCTGAGGAAATCCTCAGGATTGAGTGAAGGTGTGCGTGCAATATACCGGTGGGCCAGATCTAATAGTAATTAGAAATTATCCTGCGGGCCGAAATTAAATCCACCAAGGGCCTGATTTGGCCCCCGGGCCTTGAGTTTGACACATGTGGTATAGACCAATAGCTGCTTTATGCACGCATGTATGCAAAGAGGACATGATTCCGCACAACATGCAAATCATTATGCATTCAGAAGTGCGTCAAAGCATTTTAAGAGATTTCACTTTACACTAAAACATATTGAATATATCATCTGATGGAGGAAATGTTTGTGTTAAGTTCTTCTTAATGAAGATCAATGAAGAATACACAGATCTCTACGCTTGGCACATTTGGACTGCACACTCATGTCACTTTGTTGGCAGTGTGACATCAGGAACACCTGACATTTTGTTAATTTATGCCGATCTGTACTGAAAGATTACATATTTATTTCTCTGTTCTCCCTTTCCTTGTGTAGCCTGGTTTCCTCCTCCGTGTCAGGACCCTGATCAAGGTCTCAACTCCTCCTCCGTGTTCGCCAACATCAGCCTCTCCACAGTCATGAGCTGCGAGGGCAGACAGAAGTGTTCGCTACGCCTTCAAATCAAAACCGCAGTGCACCTAACTGGTATGTCAGTGCAGCCGCTTGAAATGATGTCATTCAAATACAAAGGTGTCTATCTAGACCTTTAAGCTATAGTAAACATTTTGAACTTTGGACATCCACGAGGTTGTATGAACAGTTTTAGTCGATGAGACATTCTTAAAGTGGACCTATCATGCTATATGTGAATAGTATAGTGTAGGACCATACCTATATAAGGCATATTTATACTTTTTATTTTTCAAAATACCAAACAGATCATACATTTTAGCCGTTCCTCATTTCGCTCAATTTAACACTGTCTTTTCATGGGCTGATTCTGTGAGAACAGCACCATCTACAGGCCTGGCATATGTACTACAGCGTCTCCAGCGCTTTCGAACGGCAATGTCCGTGGCTGTCTCCTCCTGATTGGTGGAGTTGGCCCAATAGCCGTAGCGCCACTTCTGTGACGTCATAGAAGTGTTCAAATCTGGATCAGTCTGTATCAGATCCGTTGCAGCCCCTTTTTAAGAGATTTGGGTATGGAGGAAAATAGAGAGGGTTGTGTTTTCTGACACTTGGTGAGTTCCCTGGATAAAAGACGTACAAAAGTGCATTTTGCATGATAGGTCACCTTTAAGAGACTAATTTAGTTCAGCATTTCAAGAAAACATACATTCTGTCACATAGCTACTCAGTATTATCTTAAAATATGAGCAAGATCCCACCAGATTCTTGAGATTTGTTTCTTATTTCTGTTTCAATTTAATGTTAACCTGTGCAAAAGAGTTTGCCGTTCTAACTTCAAAGCTGATGGTTAATAGATGTTAAAGACACTAACTACTGCTTTAGGAACCAGGTCTTGTATTTACTGCTTTAGCTATCACTGGCTGCTTATATTTATCTATATTCTTTATAATGAAATTCTTACCTCGAGAAGTCATGACTCAACATATTCATATTTGTCATCATAAGGTAGTTTAACTTTTGGGTTTAGTGACTGTAGTCCAACCAATGTTGGAATAATAATGGTGGTTATCACTGATGACACAAGTATTTGTGGAAAGTGCAAATGAACAGGGAAGGAAATGTAATTTATAAACTACGTTCCGTTATCCAACTTCTGCATTTTTTTTTTTGTGCGTCGATTCACGTTTTTTGTTACCGGTTAACACGCAGACTTTATCTGACAAGGCTTAGGGTTTAAAACACTTGTATACATCTGAACCAACTTACAACAATCTTTGTAGATTTGCTCACTGTCCGGGTTGGAGCAGGGAACTCCCTTTGATCTTGATAGTGCCTTCAGTTCAAACAGCCATTAAAACGTGACACATACCCTTCCTCCTGTATGAAACCTAAAGACATGCCGACTCACAATGACATGCATGAATCGTTTGTAATGGCTAACTAGCTGGTTAACAGTCACTGTTTAACAAATGCGTCATCAATATTTGTGCCAACAGAGTCAATCCATGGTGTTTCCATCTGCACCGTCACTGCTGGTATGATGTCAAACTGCCAAGTTTTCACCTTCACGAAAGCTTCGAGGGGACGAATGTCCGGACGGAAGGTACTGTGAACAGCACCATGCGATTTACAATCTTGGGACATTTTGGTATACTTTTTGCAAAAGAGTAACATTTCGTTGAGAGTATGTTTTGGTTTTCATGTCTTGCAAGTGATGTAAGAAAATATGAAATAAGAAGGCATGAAAGTACATTGCCAAAATGGCAGATATTTCTGTATCATCTGGATATCTAGTTACCTTTATTTTCCCATTTACAGACAGGAAAACACTTTGATACACTGTGCATTTTTAAAAATCTAATATTTAAGGTCAACAGAAACAGCTGTTTGTTTGATATTGAACATTCAAGTATCACATAATACATTTTTCGGAAGCATATAACTTACAGCCTGTGTTTCTTTTTTGTTACCCTTTTTCCAAAAGGTGGAAGTTGAGAATAATTGCTTTGACATTTCACCAAGCCAACGCGTGCAAGTTACAGTGAAAACTGTGCCGAGCTACTGCGGAGTAACATGGACAAGCAGCTATGAAGCTCCAGGTGAGAACACTTGAATGTATGTCATAGGAGCATTAAGATATAAATATTGGTGTTTGTGTAAGCTTTCTCTGTAATTGATAGGAAAAGGCAACATTAAGAACTCTGCTCCACACTTGTGCACAAATAATGGTAAATGATTAATAAAGGAGGAAACGGTAGTAGTTTGATATTATGCAAATGTTGAACATGCACGGGTTATGTCACATCTGTCTTGCTGTAATCTTGGTATTTTGTAAGTTAAACATTGTTGCATTTCTCCACAGGTTGCATCAACAAAGATTTGCGACAACACGTCCCAGAGTGCATCAGTGAGTACACGTTTTTTCTTAAACCACTAGACCCATGAGCATTTTTTATTAGTTTCGCTGCCCCTTAGGGTATCAATACACATTTGTACTTGGATGAAAACCTCGCACTGTCTCATTCAGCCGGGAAGCTATCATATGACGTAAAGCCGGAGAGGAAAGAGCTGAGTGTCAGGGTGACAGACATGCTGGAGGATTATGACTACTTCCTGCGTCTGTGCCGTAACGATTTCATCTGCAAAGGCACAGGGGCCGAAACAAAGGTGAGACCCTCTATGTTTTAGACACTGTGCATAAGAACAATCTTTTGTGTTGCAAAATATGAACTTAAAGGGACGGTTCCCCACATAATCCTACTGTACATGAAAGTGCTCATTACAAGGTGTGTGTAATCCGAGTTTCATCTAGTTCTAAAATGGTTCAGGCAGATGTCTCTACTCCTGACATTTCCCACACTTGGCAATTCATAAATGGCATGACAATAACCTTTGCTTAAAATAGGCAGCTGATAATAAATCGTGCTTCATAAACATTGTTATCATCCGGACAAATGACTGTTGAATGTCAGAGCGTCACTTCTGACCTTTCTCCCACTGAGTCAGCAGGTCATTCACTTTGTATTTATAAGGGTTTGTCTACCCACTCACTGACTGACTTTTCTAGAGGGCAAAGGTGAATGCAACTTATGCAATGCTGTCCTCTGGTGCACAAATAATATGAACCCGTTTTACACTCTCAGTAGGGATGCTCATGTTGAAACCTCTTGGAAACTACCACAGCTTACTTATCCGACACGAAAAAAAAATGGGGCTAATCCATCATTTGACTCTGGAATAACCAAGATGTCAAAACCAAAGCCTTGTTTACAAGTACACATGCCAAAGACTCATGACAAATGTTTACAAAGCTTTGTTTACCTTCCAGATAAAGAAAGGAGATCCCGTAATGAGCGCAACCCTCCCGTACTCACGACCTTTGCCCTGCCTTTGCATCGAGGTAAAGTTTCAGCAAATACTCCGAGCATTTATGATATTTTCCTTTTAGTAATGACTAGGAAAAAGGTATTGAACTGCCCTTATGAATTCCTCATAGGGTTGGTCATTGCTGACGGATGCCCCCAGGGTCCAGGTCTGCCCCTTCAAAGACCGTGAGTCACGTTATTGCTTTTAGTCACGAAAAAATCTGTAGTCATTTCATTTCAAACCTTTATTTAATCAGATGAATCCCATTGAGATCATTGATCTCTTTTTCAAGGGAGACCTGCTCAAGTAGTTCCACATGAAACATAAAAACATAGACAGAACAACAAGGACATCATACAGCATCATTTACATAATTATCCACAGAAACAGGTACCAATAGCTTCCGATTGAGTAGCATCCAACCGAGCTTTAAAAACATTTAGTGGCACCAGATTGCTCAGTTTCCATTTCAATTGCAGACTATTCCAAGACAGAGGAGCTGCGCATCTAAAAGCTGTCTTCCCTAAGACAGTCCTAGCAGTTGGCACATTTAATAAGACCACAGCATTTGATCTCAGGCAGTAGCCACTTACAATTTTCCGTGAGATCAGGGAGCAGATATAAGATGGAAGTTTCCCTAACATGGCTTTGTATATAAAAATGTACCAGTGACTGAGCCTCCGTACAGTTAGTGAAAGCAAACCAGCCCTTGCATACAGGGTACAGTGATGGGTAAACTAATCCCATTTGTAAAGATTGTGACATCCCCCTGTCTGCAGGTCTGGAGGAGCTGTGGTTTGGAATTAACTTTGACCCCCTGGAGGAGACGCTATCATGGGAACCCCAGTGCCAAGTGTCTGCTGTGGTTGCGTTGTGTCAGAAAAGAGAGGATGACGTCTGTTTGGATCTGCCTCGCGCCTCACAGAAAGTCAGCAGAGAAAAGGTACAAGTTGCTGACATGAAACCACAGTAGTGTTTACACCTCTGGCTGCCTGTTATTAACACTTGATACTTGGTAGGAAGAGAAGTTATGACAGCAGGTTTTTTTTTGCCAGTAATACTGTGCGCCATCTCAAGATATGACGTCAATGCAAAGTGTTTCCATGAAGTATAAAAGCCAGGCAACTATTTCATTTCTTTCCAAATAATTCAAAGTGAGAATACTTTTGCTTGAGCTAAAAAAAAGTTGAGTATCCAATTCATGGATGTATAAAGAGAACCCCTTTCATTCCTATGCAAGTTGCTCAGTGGCGCATGAAGCCAAAAGTACCCGTATATGGGCCCATAGAAGACGCACACTTGATGTTTCAGTTTCAAAAGAAAGGGAGAGCCTTCATCCCTTTGATGCTTACGAAATAGATGGTATCTTGATATCAGATTGAACCTCAGGCCCTTTCACTTGAGAAGGGAATTCTCTGTCAGGTTGAACATAACAAGTGACGCAAACAAAGAGCCTCCCATCTATAAACTGAGTCCAGCTGAAAAAAAAAAAAACGAATTATAAGAAGCATTTAGTCATACTGCTTTAAAGGAAATACTGTATTTCAAAAATAACTTTCATAATTTTTGCTTTTCAGATAACATTTGCTAAAGTGGATCCACACCCTCAGCTATGCATGAAGGTAAAGAATGTTACTGTGGAGAAACAGGCTCATATAATGTTGTTGTTGTTGTTGTTGTTGTAGTACAGTACCAGACTCTTTTACTCTGCTGTTCTCTTGTCTAAATACTAAGTGGTGTTTCCACTAGTTTTGGCAATTGTGCAACATTCTAATGTACAACAGAGCTCGTAATTTCAGTTTAAACTAGTGACCATTTTACCATCTCAAGTTAGTAGAAGCTCCCTCCAGCAGTTAGCTTCGGTTAATAGTTAGCCGGTACTCGTTAGCCAGTAAGCTAATGGTAAGCTGTGGATTAACAGTGCTGCAAAATAAGATACAAACTGGATTCAAACAATTAAATAACAGTTTTGGAATAAAGCTAGTAGAAGCTCCCTCCAGCAGTTAGCTTCGGTTAATAGTTAGCTGGTACTCGTTAGCCAGTAAGCTAATGGTAAACTGTGGATTAACAGAGCTGCAAAATAAAATACAAACTGGATTCAAACAATTAAATAACAGTTTTGGAATAAAGCTAGTAGCATTTCCTTTGCTATGGCAGTTAATTCTATAGGACGACACCCAATTATGTATTATTGCCCTTTTACTGTAGGCTACTAAAATAAGTGAAAAAAGGGAAATGCTATGTTCAAACCCACATACTTTCTAAGATAGTTCAGCAGTTAACTGGTAACCGAACCATAAAGCAGAAGTATCGCTAGCATTGTTACTGATTTACAAGTAAAACAGGGTGAGGTTTGATGTGTTAATCCAAGCGCTTTGAGATTTGTCTTGGCAGATGAGAAGCGCTATATAAATTAAATGTATTATTATTATTAATGGAAATCCTAAAAGCACTTCAAAACATAATTGTACAATGTTCTTCAGTTCACTGCAGGCCCTCAGTCCTGGGTTAAGTGTCCCTTTGCCGATGCAACATTCAAAGGTAACTTTACTTAATCACATCATCCGATTACTGCTTGGCTACATACTGCAATAAATCCATCCGATTGTGGCTTCAGAGAAACATTTTAATGTATAAAGTTGATACTGACGGACATTTAGTAATGTAGTATTCATTTCCAGCATGGGAGGTGGTTGTGACGAGACAACAAGGTCAGGAAGACGTGAAGATGTTGTCTCGCATCACTGCAACGTTTTCTGTGGGGCAGTGTGTGAAGTCTGAAGGGTCGACTGGGTGCCAGATCACTGACACGCACACCATGCATGTGGTAGGTATCACATAAAACATCTAATTTTCATACTGACCATACCATACAATGACCACTTGTGCGGAAGCATCTGCATTAGTTATATGGAGGGGCTTTCACATCCTGATTGCATGGTATCTTATTACTGTTTGTTTTAAAAGTATTTCCTTGTTACTGCTCGTAGGCAACATGCTGTTCCCTAAGGTGGTCTACAATAGCTTTGAATCTATATTTGTAATCAAACAAGCAATTAAAGCTAATTTTGCATGCGTTATTATAAAATGGCATCTTCCAACATTTGCTAGATAAAATATGGTAGGCAGCAATCCACACGCGTTTGTCTTGGATGGGTGCACAGTTGATAGCACCAAAAGGAACAATGAAAGCAAAACAGAAACTATGGTAGCTTCCATAACAAAAGTGAAGCTTCAAGGCGGTTTTTTTTCTTTGACAGGAGAAGAATACACCTGTTGACTTCAAACTGGAAGGGGAAATGTGCAACTCTTGTCTTGTGGTATGTTTGTATCATTCAAATATCCTGCACATATTCTGCATTTTCCCTCACATTCAGACAGACGATGACTTTAAATACATTTTTATTTGGATAGGTGAAGAGGCTGGATGTGAAGTTTGCTGCAACAGTTATTCACTGTCTTGAGCAATGCCGTAAGTATAGTTTTCATCCTCCTTGCAAAATAAATGAGTACATCTTGTTCTTCTATTTTTTTTGTCTGTTTCGGTCTACACAGTTTGATGTGCAAATGGATACCACTACTTTTCTTTGTACGTGGTTTACTGTCAAGCAGTCTTTCATCGGCTAATCACAAATGTACGTGCCTCCTGAAGTGGTTTCTTGGCATCTGTTTTTGAAAATAAAAGGATTCCAAGTAACTGTCGTCATTGACTACTCTTTGATTTAGTGTGCATGATGGATGAAACCATTATGCATGTGAGAAACTGCCGAGAGCAGAAAGCATGCTGGTTGTAACGTCTTTCAAATTCGGATAAACACAGACTATTGTTTTGATAACCTCAAGAGATATAGTTCTATTTTGTTTGCATAACAGATGAAACCTAAGGGCAGAACATTATGAAAACCGTCTTTGATGCATTTCAGGTCTTATTTCTTTATGCATGATTGAATCAAAACATTGATAAACTGTAGGGATCAGAAGTCTTATAAACACGGGTTATTGTTTGGTTATCCTCAAGAGACATTGGGAAATTCACTTTTTATATTGCTTCAGGAGTTAGGTGAATAAATCAATGCCAGCTAACAGGAAAGGAAACAGCTTGCCTCGCTCTAGCCAAAGGTTAAACAACAACACAGCTAACAGCACCTTTTTAAATGGCACAAATGTACTCGTACAGTATATCAGATTTCACAATGCAAGGTTAAGCTAACTTTGGCTTCAGCTTCATATTTTTGGAAGTATATTGACGACAAAAGTTTTGAAGTCTCATAGTTTTGTGCTGTTTTTGTTGGCATACAAGAGGGGGAATCTTTCAATCATTCCTTTCTCGGAAGGAAAGGACAGCCCAACATTTCAAACTATTCCTTGAAAAGCAACGTATTAAATACCATTGCCATGCGTCTAATAATCTATAAACTGTATATTTTCCCCTCACAGAATCATCATCGCCCCCCAGCGCTGGCTTCTCCAGACGAGCCTCTCTGGACTGGACTTGGGTCGTTGTTCCTGCTAGCGTTTGCCTGTCTGGAATCATTATCATCACTCTGTTGCTCAACTTACTGCTAACCGGTAGGTTGAAATGATGTTAGCTCAGGCCTGCAGTATTGTCTTCTCTGTTGACATACTTGTATGTAAGCTCTTGTATAAAAATGGATTTAGGCACAGTTCCAGTGTCCACCCACACCTATACTTCCTGTCTTCAGTCAGGAAGTAAATGCTGCAGACTTAACTTAACAAACCATATCATTGTCTGCGTTCTTTGAACACATGTTTGCAAAGTATGTAAGATTAGGTGCTCGACTGATTAGTGCATCATTCAATGTGCTTGATATGGACTTTAAGCTAGACTTCCTCTGTGAATGCAAGTTTACAGTAACCTAATCTTCTTGCAATTTGGTTTCTGTCATTTGAATAAAAAAACAAGCCACTGAATTCGCCATGTGTCTGTCTATTTCCTCATCTGATTTCCCCTGTATTGTAATTTAGTGTACCAGAGGAGGAAACAGAACATGAATGGAGGCTGTATCTCGGAGAAGCAAATAGGTAAAATAATCTCACTTTTGATTGACTTCATTGCATACTGTACATTTCCAAATACCTCAAACCTGAACATCTCCTGTGTTTTGACAGATCCTGCTTTTGACTGTGTTGTCCCTGTATTACCAACTAAATCTGCTCTCCATGGAGGGGTCCTCGTACCTGATTCACCCCAGTGTGGGAACAATGAGAAGGCCAACTTAATATCTGACTGACCAAAGAACAGTGCTACCATTAAAAGCATTTCTTGTAAGGTGCGGTAAAAACAGTAAAGTTGTTACACGACCAAATGAGTTCTCTCTTGAATGCAGCGTATGTAATATATAGATATTTGTAATGTTATGTATGTTACTGGATATTTGCTGGTTAGTATGCTTGATAGTGGCTATGTATGTTTTCTAATTTATGTCTGTTGTGGTGAAAGTTAAACTTGTATATTGTCGTTTTTTTACACCTAATATATTCATTCAGCTTGCAGCTATATTTATATTTTCAATAAAGAAATGCAAAACATGAAAGAAAACCTGCACATTTCTTTAAAGGTCACATGTCATGGCCATTTCCACTGATCATAATTCCATTGTTGAGGTATACTAAAATAGAAAAACACTGTGCAATTTTCCAAACTCACATTGGTTTCGCATACAGCATCTCTGTAAAGTATGTGTATTCAGCAGTATTCACTTTCTCCACTAAACGGCTCGCTGCAGCTCCCCCCCCTCCCTGTGAACCCAGTGTGCTCTGATTGGTCGGAATGTCCGTGGAGGTGTGATTTCCTTGTTTAGCGAAACACAGCGAAACACAGCCAAACTCATCCTGAGCACACACAAAGTCACAGCCGAAGTAAAAACAACACGTGTGGCTTGATATTGAGTAAGAAAAAGGTTTATAGGTTGATAAACGCTGTGAGAATGGGTCTGCAGAGAGAATTTCGCTGCAATCCCAACTGTCTGTTATCAGCCAGCCGGGGAGGAGAAATCAGCAGAGCTGCCTGCACTGAGTGTGTGTGTGAGGAAGTCCGTGGATTGGTCAATTTGGACCAATCAGCGGGGGCTTAACGTAACGGCTCCGCGGACATAACGTAACGGCTCCACGGATTGGCCCATTTAGTTCCGGGTACGTGTTTACGTAATCTCGTACCCGGAAGAATCAAATGGATGATGACGTTTCACCAACGAGTCGTTTTGGGGAGGTATTTTCTGTGTTAGAGTTTTACTCCCTACAGGGTGTACTTTGAGGGTTTTGACTCTGCAGACCGTTTACATGCAGAAAAACCAACACACAAGGGGACGGGTAATAACCGGAAAAGCATGACATGTGTCCTTTAACATAAAGCAATCACCTTACATTCAACAGGTATTTTTTACCAACTACTGCTACTGTACTGTGGTTCAAGGGATTTTCATTTCTTAATAGCCCCATTTGTACATACAGACAATACAAAACCTGTAATTCAACACGCCTACCAATATGATCATGCAAACATATTATTGTGAAACACCCAAGAAATAATAATAATAAAAAAAGACCTTGTTTTTTTCCCTACTAATATTCGCTGCACCTTATCCTCACTTCAAACAACTTTTTTTAGTAAACTGATTTGGACTATTGATTCTGAGTCCATTACATAAAACCCATATGAAAATCTATTTAAATTACAGGTCTCAGGGGTTGAATACTTTTGCAAGGTGCGGTAACCATTTCCAAGAACTTCGTTTTTACTGTGGCGCCAACACCACTTTGTTTTCACACTTGTTCAGACACGCCAGTAATGTGGTGAATCCTTTTTTTAGCACAAGTCTACTTCCTTAATCCTTTGCATATATTTCAGAATTCTGCTGGGATAAGCATATTAGTTCCTATGAACCAAAAGGAAATATATAATGAAAGCATTTTTTTTTATACGGAAGCTCATTAAGCATCACAAGTTGGGTTAATCAATAGTTACCTGGAAGAAAAATGTAATTATTAACTTAACCTGAGTATCACAATGTCAACTGATTACTTTCCAATACATCTGGATTATCCCAATATCAAACTCTTCTAAACGTCAGCTAAAAACACGTTTTTTTGATAACCTTTTAACCAGCAACACCCCACTTTAATTGGTCTTTGAATCATTTTTATTCCACTTATTTTTTTACATTGTTTTATTTATTTTATCATTAGCCATAATCCTGTTACATGTGATCCGTTACTCCCCAAGCCTTAACAAAGGAAATGCTTATATCTCTTATATATCATCCCTACGGTCATAGTCTCTCTCGCTATCAATTTCCTGCTGCATACGGGAATGATTTCCTCTTGTTACTCATAATCAAATGAAGTTGCTTAAAACAGAACAGGACATAGTACCAGAACAGAGGCTTCTCTGTGCACACACACACTGTACCCAGAGGGCCTGCAGGTGAGCAGTAGTACACAATCCAACCATGTGATAGGGATTTACACATGAGGAACTTGTTTTCTGTAAAACTCTGAATGGATCAGTGTGTTTTGGTCCGGGATGTGCTGGCAAACATTTCCTTGTTAGATTTGCTTTCAAATGCCCAGCAAGCGAGCGCCTAAAACCAGATGAGTCATCAAAACAAGAGAATAATGTCCTCTCTGCTTCCTTATAACGTTCCTGCATGAATCATTAAACATGTCCACGTGGGGAAAATACGAGTGACCTTAACCTAGTATTATATCAGTGTGTAATTATTAATGCTAACTTAGTCATGTTGATAATATAATTGAATCAGCTGATTATAGTCAACAGCATAGTTCATGGTGACTGTGCAACAAAAAGTTGTTTCCACCTTTTACCGATTACATAATCCCCTCTAAATTTGAATGCCTTAATTGAAGATCAACATGCTTCTTTACATATTGCCAGGAATAAACTGGTGGAAAATAATAGGGTTTAAAAGTGGATTATATTCGAATATATTGGGTCTACAAATGTATTGAAACATTCATTTGACTTTAATTTGAGTTTTTGGTTATAATAATTTGTAATATTGGTAGAGGGAGGCAGTACTTACCCAAGTAAGGATTTGACCCCGAGGGTGGCCGGTTCAAGTCCCCGAACAGACCGAAGTAGGCAGTTTGGACCTGGAGTTGACCTCCTGGGCACTGCCATGGTACAAGGTGTCCTTGAGCAAGGCACTGGACACCCCCACTGCTCCTTACTGTAAGTTAAATGCAGAGGTACATTTTCGCTGTGTACTGTGCTGTGTACGTGATAAATAAAAAGGGTTAAATGCATTTAATTATAATCCTCCCTTTCTGGATGTGAATTCATGATTAAATAAATTCTGATAAATGTGCTGGTATTTAGATTGTATATGTATATATATATATTCTCTGATCTGTTTGCATAATTCTTAGTGTCTTTCTGGATGTGTTATTTATTACCTGCCCAGGGACTGCTGATGGAAATGAGCGTATAGCTAAATCTGGCAAAAATCATCTCATCGTTCTTCTTTTCTTGTCAATGTCCTGTAGAAAACAATACAATAATGAAATAAAAAGCAAAAGGAAGACAATAAAAAAGAGAAATAAAGCAATACAAGAATGAGAGAAAGCAATACAGGAATGAAAGAAAAAGTGAAACAAAGAAAGCAGCAAAAACAGGAATGATAGGAAGTGATGCAGGAAAGACGGACCAAAAGGGAACTTTATTCTGATGAACAAATGACCTAACTAAAAGGAATATTATCAGGGATAACACATTCAAAAGCATCGTTGCAGGGAGTGAATTTGAAAGGCAATCATTGTGCATTGTCTGCTGTCTGACTCAGTGATGGGTGATTCTGCTTTGAATGGAAACCTCTATACAATCATATTTTATTATCAGTTCTGAATAAAGACGAGGGGGGTTTCCAGCTAGAGACCTAAATGTGACCTGTAAACCGGGTGTAGCATCATGTGACCACAAAATAACTGTAACTTGTCTCACAATCTCCCTTAATCTGGCGGAAGATGTGACATCATTGTTTATCAAACTGTAACAAAGGATTGGAAATTTGACCCAAAAAAAGCACTGTGTGGGGCCGCGAAAAGTTCATGTTTTGGGGCTGGGTCCCCATGCAGAGGACCTGGGTTCGAGCCCGTCCTGGGACCATTTGCCACGTGGCGTCCCCTCTCTATCCCCCCTTCAATGCTGTCAGTTAAATAAGGCACTACTAGTGGCCCAAAAAATACAAAAAAAGAAAGAAAGAAAAAGCACTGTGCAGCTGGTCGTATTTTGTGTTCAAGATAATGTTTTCTAGTCACACATATAAGGACAATTTCCATATTTACTCAATTTTGATGATAAGTGTGTATTACGGCCCGTCTACACAGCGGCGTGCGTTGAAGCTTGCCCGGCGGTGGGCGTGTCTGAAACTCGACCAACAACCAATCACATGAATCTCCCGCCCCTGACACACAAGCAGCGGTTTGATTGGCTAGAGCTTGTACTGGCATATGATTCGATTGGCTGACGCTTCTGCCGAGGCGTCAAAAGTTGAACATTGCTCAACTTCTGCAGCGAGCCACGCCGGCAACGCTCCGCGTCGCTTCCCACAATGCAGTTCGGCGAAAAGTGACGTCACCCCATTCAAAGTGAATGGTGAAGCGTCAACGCACGCCGCTGTGTAGACGGGCCGTTATATGTCCAAGTATGGACACATGGTAGCACTTGCAACTCAATTGTTAGGCAATAATGTATGATTTAAAATCAATGTTCAGTTAATGATTTCCCCACAAATTACAACAATATCTAAGAATATAATTTGTATAACTCCAACAATTGTTATTAATTTACAGCAATTATACATATTGTAAAAGCATTAAACAGTTTCTGTTAAACACATAGTAAACAGTGCCATCTTCAGGACAGGTTTTACAGGACATTCTTGTCATGGCTTACAGTTAACCATATTGTTTTCAATCAATATATTATTAGGCAAATAACTGGACAATTAATAGGCCACCAACTGCAAAATATGGTGTTTATGTTGATTCATATTGGTAGCTTTGTTGTATTTTTGTCATGCCCTTATGATAAATAGGGTAATACATGTATGTTTAATTGACACATGTGCAAATGCCAATGCTTGTCTGATGAAGATGATTGCTGATGAGGATTGTGCTTCGTTATGCCTTTCTTAGAATAACTACCTACAGCTTTAATGACATCATTTATACTTTTATATAAATACTATTAATGCATTTGTGTACTGTTCACTTAATAATTTGCCCAGCCTGGATACCTTCAACACTGCCTGACAGTGTTTGTAGGCTACATTTTAAACATGCTAATGTCTTCTTCTATTCCAAAGGCCTTTCTCACAGCAGCCATGTTGCCTAATCAAAGGGCGACCAGCACAGGTGTTCCTTATAATGCTAACGATGGCTCTGTGCTTTTCAAGTGTTCAAGTGAGTGTCAGAGATAAGGCATCCACCAAAAAAGCAAAGCTTCCAAAAATAATAAGTTCGTTTTAAAAGAAGGATATGAAAACAAACTTTTTTCCCGAAGCTAGAGCTGAATACGACAGCTGCTAAAGCTAGCAACAGCATGCTAACTGAAAATCACTGGAGATGGTGAAGCTGCAAAAGGAAGTTCTGGAGCCAGAGCTAATTGCTACAACTGTCAATGCATCTCTGCACGAGTTTCCCATGGACAAAGGACATTTTAAAGAGAAAATTGATGCCTAATATTGTGTCAAACTAAGTTACTTGTATTAAGTAGCAACTGTGTCACTGCAAGTTTAACAATTCCAGTGACTGTTACATCTGCCAAATAATCTTTTCCAAAGTAAGGCTAACTACATCTTACCTCAAGAGCTCAATGGGAGGGACTATTATCTGGACCTGCCATCCATAGAAAAGGGCCACTCCTGCCAGCTGGATTGGAAAGTGCCCCTATGATGCAGGTAGGACTCATTTATAATTGTTTGGACTAATAATTGAGTCACCAGTGTTGGGGAAGCTACTTTGAAAGCATTGCTCTGCAAGCTACCAAATGTAATTAGGTTGACATAGCTAAGCTACTCTAGGCAAACATATAGTTTAGTTTGGTTAACTTAAGCTACTCAGGAGTTCAACCTACTTGAGGCAAAAACATTGCATAGAGATTGCATAAAAGTAATGTATCTATTTGAATGCAAACATGAATGTAGTTAAACTATGGCAAGCTACTGCAAAATGTAATTACACCTTATTTTGTAGCTGTTTTAAATATATTTCACTTAACCCCAACACTGACAATGACTGGACTTATGTTTTGATTTGTGAAACTTTATTGAGAATGTTTTTGTGTCATGGTGTACCGTCAACATTAAGTTTGACATTTATCAAGGTGGGCCATCACCCACAAATGTCACCTCTGTGATGGTTCCCTGTCACAAAAGAATGACATCTGTGTAATGGTGCACTGTCACCAATAAATCACACATCTGTCAAGGTCGTTCCTTGCTGGTTGTTTTAAGGATTTATGCTTTCACTTCTTTTGTTAGCTAATGACATTTTTTATTTTGTGTCTGTGAGGGCCAGCCCACTTTGAGACTCTTGCATTGGGTCCTGGCGCTTCCATGTTACGGCACTGTGTTGAATCACAGTTTAGTGTGTTTACAAATGATGTGTCTGTCAAGATAAATAGTTATACATTCATGGGCCAGTTGTTTGTTTTTAAAAAGAAAAAGAAGCAACTATGATGTGTCTCAATCATCAGTGACTGTGCCAAGGCAACAGAAACAAGGCAGGTAGCCTCAACAGGAATCTCAACACTTGACAATTGCTGGAGTCTTGTTATACTTCTTCTTTTTGGCATTGAACCAGAAAGAAAAAGTAGCACAAAAGTTTTGTTGCAGCAAAATATATTAAATTAGGACTTGTTTGCATGATGGGAGACTGAGATATACTATGTGGTAAATATAATTAAATTGTCACTCCCCCTTTTAGCTCTTCAATTACCACAAGATGGCAGTGTTTACCAAGACTTGACTTGGATAGATAACAGTCACGTGTATGAGTCATGAGAAAGTTACGACAGTTGAATGAACACAACTCATGTCTGATAGGAGGCTGCTAGACTTACTAAAGTAGAGCTGTTACTGGAGATATACCCCTAAAAAGCTGAGCAAGGCAATGCATCTCCAATGTCACCTAAAAACAACAAATGCTTAAATGCAGCTAAACAATGATGCTGGAGATAACAATCTCTCTGTGATTTATTTGATCCATTTTACTTTATCGTTCTTTGCCTGATTTGTCTTCAATTAGTCCTTTATTTTATCTCCCAGAATGCTTTGGATAACATCTAGGGTATTTTATACACCCAGCTGTCTAACATCCAAAAGGATAGAAAAACAGTATGCAGAGGAAAGTAAGAAAGTTCCCTTCTAAGAAGTAGAAATATCACCCCTTATTCATAATGCATAATGTCTTACACCTGATTTGCTGATTGCTCAAAACGCGTCTTTGTTTTGATCTGCTGGAATAATCTGAACATGATGTCATGCTGTCTAAGCAAGGCCGGTTATCCACAGGGATAATAATGCCAGGTATGGTGCCAGCTGCTGTGATTAGTGGACTTTTCACTCAAAACTATTCAAAACACAATCATAAACAAACAAAAAATCCACACTCATACCTGTAGGATTAGTCCTAAGGCCTTCAGGTACACACGACCATGCTTCCTTTTTGTTTCTAGCTGTCTGTTCATCCCTATCTCTAAGCCCATGCGGTGAAAGAATGACAAACACAGAGGCCAAAGACAACAGACAGGGATGAGCTAACCCTTGTTGTGAATAATTCCAGACATTCCGATGGGGTGTTGCTCACGGCTAATCGGTAAGCGCCGACGCAGCGCTTGCGCCCGCCCGGGCTTTGCGCAACACAAACAAACACGGGCCTTTTAGAGCCTCACTGAGTGGAAGGCTGATGTCAAACAGGCTAGTATGCACAAACAGAGGCACTCACACACACAGGTATGCATGGAAAGACGCATGTCCGGAAACACATACAAACACATAGGAGGAGAGCTGGGTAACTGGGACAAAGGTGAAAGGTTCAAGGGGGGGATGGGATGATGAGGGGAAATCATTGTCACTTTGGCATTTAAAACAATGGGAAGTGTGTCATTAAACCAATTGATACTCTGAATGAGTAAACACTCACTTCTTAGAGGGGAGTTTTGACTTGGTCAGAACTGTACACCCATTCAAGTTGCAATTTTGAGTGACACATGAGGCGAAGAGTAGGGGATGATGGGTAAAACATTGAACAGATAAATGGATGATCAGAGGAGGAAGAAGGTACTGAAGGTCTTAGTGGTGACAGATGACGAGGTAAAGAATCTCCTGAAGATGAAAGGCAGAGATTGTCAGACAGAGGATGAGCAGACAGGGAGCCCGGATAGCAAAGGATGAGAGACAGGAAGGCTTTCGAAGAAAAGGTACAGTGCGCGTCGGTAGGTCCTGTTGACAAGAATAGGAAAAGCTCTCTCGCACACAGAGGGCCTCTTTGTTCCTTTGTGAGTCATTCTAGAAAGGGCACAGCTGTAAACAGTCGAGATCAGTCCATTAGGCCCCGAGGTGCAAGAGCTCCAGTGTTGACTGTGTATCCGGAAAGAAACGGCAAGCTTGAGTCATCAATAAACAGAACAGTCAGATGAGTGTGTAAGTATGTGTTCGGGGGGGGGGGAATTGTAATAGGAGGCAGAGAGGAGGAGTGCAGGGTTTAGGGGGATAATGGCGCAGAGTAGCACGGGCAATGATCTCATGCCTCTCCCAGCTGGCAAACAAGGCCTTTTCCATGGTCTCCTATCTATCCGTCAGCCCTCTGCTGTCTCTCCAAATCCCTCCCCTCTCTCTCTCTCTCTCTCTCTCTCTCTCTCTCTCTCTCTCTCTCTCTCT
>CALSBZ010008503.1:0-10362 GCA_943591055.1 Gobionotothen gibberifrons
CAAAGATGCTTGCTATTCAAATAAAGTGGAACAGACTTCACTTATTCTGGGGAGAAACTTTGACAACTATTCATAATTAAACAAAAGAGAAAAGGCTCTTTATGTGAGGTGTCATATCGCAGAGTGAATGCAGCAGCTCTGGTTCACCGGGGTATTAAGTGACTGCCAATCTACCTGCGAGCTTCAACTTCCTTTACAAAACATCATTAAAAAACATGAATTTCTCCTGCCATTTGTTCCCCTCCATATGGAGCGGAGGATAATTACTACAGTGCCATTACTGCACTGCTGGGGAAACACTGGGAATTAACTTTATGCAACTCATCGCTTCACTTTCTTTCTTCCATTCAGTATTCCTCTCAGCTCTTGTGATTACTCGTGGAAACTTTACTCATAAATAATGACACTAAAAGTAAATATACATATTCAACAGACTCACTCAACAGGTTTTTTGGCAGGCGAGTGACATTTCCAAACCTGAACAGATGATCTTCCGCAGTGTGAGGATTGGTTGTGCACATGCATTAATCCAGCAGCTCTCGAGTGCACATCCAAGCTGCTGTTTTGTCAGCTTCACTGCATGACATTCATCCAAAATCCCAGGTTTAAACTCAGTCCCTGACAACACGGCAAGAACAACTAGATACACTACAAAAATTCGAAATCTTGCCAAGTATATGTGTCTAATAATTAGTCATATATGTCTCTACACCTGATATAAGACACATTAAGGTCAGAAGTAACACTGCAGTGAGATATCGGGTCTTGTTAAGTCAAAAAAATCTTATTTTGAGTTGTATCTCAGATGAAACACATATTTTCTAAAATGGAAATGTTCACAATTAACTTCACAGTCGTTCTTTCTCCACTTGAGATAATGAGTTTTGTGCTACGGTTACATCTGGAGAACCGAACATGTCTCTGTTTATAATTGAAATGCTCTCCACTTAGCGATCTCTCCACCCAAGGGAGGGCTTTTTGCATGATAATATCCCAAAAATGTCTCACCCGCTTCCGAAAAATGCCAAGAAGACTAGGATTACATCTTGTCTCATCCGTTGTTAAGGTTATCTGGGAAAATACATTAAGTTGTGGCGCAAAAAGCATCTCAAATATAATTTAAAAGGTGTTTTAATGGGCACAGTGTTGTGTTTCTAACCATATTGTGTTTGCAAAACTATTCATAGACACACAGAAAGGAGAATATATTAAAACAGGCATATTCCTTATCTATTATCAGCTCTGATGTAATTATCTATGCAATGTCGATTCATACCAACACTCATTTTCAGTTATAAAAAGGTATGAATAGCACATGGTAGCAGGTCATTTTTTTTAAAGCTGTTGTGTAAGTGAGAGGAATATAAAGAAGGGAAAACCATTCATTATAATAAGCACTACAACATTATTTATTAAATTAAATATATTGATCTACATCAAATACTCTTCCAACACAAATGTAGGTGTCATTTTTTGTGATTGAACTGCCAGCACCACCATTTGGTAGAGCACATTTTGTGTCTTGATATCTTGTTGAAAAAATCAAAATAAAAGTTGAACTCCATCTGATTCAGCCAGCTCTACCGTTTGGTTGACATGTTATGCACAAAACAACCTCTAGGTGTCACTGTGGTTCGAACAGAAAGCCCTTCAGCTAGCTTCCACTGAGGAAGTTGGCAATGCTAAAATTCACTGCTGAAGAAATCACTCTTTTTGGTCAACTTTTGTAAGGTAACCATATCCTTTTTGACATATTTTAGTGGCAGGGCACTGACTGAACATAATTAGATAACTTGATGCACAAAAAAAGTTTTAACAAGGGTGTAATTATTATTTTTTAAATATGCTCAACCAATCGGTCGAATTGGCCTTTTATGGTAAACTAGCAATATGACTTTTTCAGAGTTTCAGAGATGTTTTCCAATAAAATATGGTAAATAAATAGCTAGATTCATGGTAATATTACTAAATATAGTACTGCCTTATGAGTCTCAGAGTGAAAGCACCTTTCATGCATGGCATTCAGCCCAAAGTTGGACACAGATGAGCAAGTTAGGCCAACACAGGATAAAGACTTTTGCTGTTAGGCCAGCTGTTTGCTGTTAGGCCAATTCAGCATATACAGTAAGATGAGCAAGTCTTTTTTTATTATGAAAAACACTTTACATTACTTTTTTCCATTTTATTTTTTTTTACAATTATAATTGATTATCTTTTATGAATATATCTGGTTTTATATATTGCTCATTTTCCATAAAAGAAACAAATGTATTTGAGTTTGTGTTTTATTTGAGTTTGATACTGTACTGTATATGATGATTGTTGAAAATGTACTTTGAGGCCAGCTCGACCAGTTGGTAGAAGCTCATAAAAATAAAACTGTGTGGTCAGTAAAAAAATAAAATGTGTTTGTGGTTATTTGATAAGAAAATAGCTGTTTTCTTGGTCTGGCAGTTAAAGGGTTAAGAAGATTTAAAGCGTGCTCATTCGATAAAGCGTCCATTTCACATTGCTGTATGAAAAGTAAAATGTGCATTATGTTGTTTATGACTTCCTCAGCAAAGGAGGAAATGAAGCATTGACAGGTCTCTGGCACAGCAGACAGTGGCCTTTCATTACCATAAATAATTCACATTTATTGATCATTTAAGTACAAACAAGCCTGCTAATTATGATGGAGCCACAACAACATGACATCTAGCTAAGAGGTCAAAGAGAAATCAAATTAAAACAGTGCAGTTATATCTTGGTTTAGAAGGAGGATGGAAAATAAGTCATAAAAGGCAGAAATCTGAGTAAAGAATCCCCTCATCTTGGAGTCTTATTTCATTAACTTAACCTTTTCTTTCAAACTCCAAACTTATTTATACTGTCATGGCTTTTCTACATTTGAAGCTAAATCCAGTAGCTGGTTGGTTTAGCTTAAAGGTCCCATGTCATGGCCATTTCTACTGATCATAATTCCATTGTTGAGGTCGACTAGAATAGATTTATATTGTTACATTTTCCAAACTCACATTGGTTTCTCAAACAGCATCTCTGTATAGTATGTGTATTCACTCTCTGTCCTAAACGGCTTGTTGGAGCTGATATTGCACCTCAAACATTAAAACAAAGAGCTCTGTGGCTTCAGGCTTGATCGCCGTTCCAATGACAGTTTTAATGTTTGCGGTGCAATAAACGACACAGCAGCTTATTGGGTTATGGTTAGGGTTAGGGTTAAATACATGGCATAGATATGTAGAAAATAAACGCATTTAACATTCGTGCCTGCAACACACGCTAACGTTCACAACAAGCGTAACGCGGAAGAAAATTGTAGAAAAAAAACGTATTTGACATGCGTTCATAACAAACGTAACGTGGGCGCTAAAAACGGACTTCTGCGTATCTATTGCACGACAATTGCGAAGTCGTGTCATTTGTACGCAGACTGTGAGAGTGGGTTGTATTATAGACACATGCATTTCCAAACATTCGGTCTACCTATGCTGTAAAATGTATTATCTCTTCAATTTCCACACGGCATCTATTGCACGTCTGTCCGTCCTGGGAGAGGGATCCCTCCTCTGTTGCTCTCCCTGAGGTTTCTCCCATGTTCCCCTTTAAACTGTGGGGTTTCTCTGGAAGTTTTTCCTTGTACGATGTGAGGGTCTAAGGACAGAGGGTCTAAGGACAGAGGGTCTAAGGACAGAGGGTCTGAGGACAGAGGGTCTAAGGACAGAGGGTCTAAGGACAGAGGGTCTAAGGATAGAGGGTCTAAGGACAGAGGGTCTAAGGACAGAGGGTCTAAGGATAGAGGGTCTAAGGACAGAGGGTCTAAGGGCAGAGGGTCTAAGGACAGAGGGTCTAAGGACAGAGGGTCTAAGGATAGAGGGTCTAAGGATAGAGGGTGTAGTTTTTCTCATATTGATATTCTGAACAAATCTGTGCTGTTGTATTTGCTGTAAAGTGTCTCTACTGTAGGCTATTTTTATTCTATGTACAGCACTTTGGCTCGACCAAAAATCGTTTATAAATGTGCTATATAAATAAAACTTGATTTGATTTGATTTGCTTTATTTCATCCAAATGTTGTTTTTGTCTTTAGCAATCGAGGTTATTGGCCGGTCACCAATTAGTTTTTTTGACCGTTTTTTGGTCGTCCCAATCTTGTGTCTTGGCCATCATCAAACAGTTTGTTTGTGTGTACACCTCCGGTCTACTTTCTAAGGACATTTTCTTCCAGTTAGCTCATATCTCACACTGGACAGAATCACTGCCATGCTAGCCTACCCCTTCTTATCATGTGTTGCATAATGATGAGTGATGTTTCAAAGCGTCGAGAACTAAAAGCTCCCTCCTCCATTGAGAGACTGGATATGAGCCAGTCCCCACGGCCCATCACTTCATTTCACGCCTTCCCTTCCTGCCTCTCCTCCTCATAACATGGAGCATGTTGATGGAGAGCTAGATAGATGCAGAGGCTCTTTTATCAGTGCTTGTCAAAAGCTAATTCCACCCAGTTGCTGAATTTCCTCTTTGATATGCGCGCCGATTTGCTGGAGCGACCGAATCGCTGCGTGCTTCAAATGCCTCGGCCCCGTCAGATCATTTCAAGATTTCAACCTGAGTCTGAGACTTCTAACAGAAACGATTACGTGGACAGATTAACTAATGCTCGGATAATGAATGGGCCAATCGGTGCTTGTTAAGTGTTAGTGTACATCCTGGTGAAGCTCCTGTCTACAGAGAGAGCTTTTGATGCTTGTTATGCAACTACTGTATGAGTACGTGAAATGGACAGTTCTTCTGAAATGATCTTAATGACCTTGCCCACGTTGCTCAAATGAAGGCAGGATTTTTCCAGTCACTCTTGAAAGAGGTTTTTAATGATTTACAATGATGATAGACAAAGCTGACAAGGTCTGTCTAATTACTTTTCCCTTTGGCCCTGAACACCAAAGCAGCAACTCTCTGATGTATACCGATGCTCATCTTTCCAAAAAGACATTTCAGTCTGCTGCTACATGTCATCGTTAAACACAAATAAAGTATACTTTCCAACGACACAATCTGTTGAGGCGTAAATTACGACGGATACAGCCTGGATCAGCAAGACATGTAGTAAACACAAGACAACATAAGCCTTGAATTATCCATGCAAGGAACGCATCGAAGCATAAATTCAAATCATGATCATGTTTTATAATGTTTTATAACAACGCAAAGCATATGCAAAGCTGCTCTGCTTCGCCATATGTCGGCAGTAAGTCCTTCAATAGCTGCAGTAATTCCTCGGAGACAGCATCTTGTATACACAACTTTTACAGCAGCATGTATTCTCGCTTGTCTCTCCTCCCTGAGACGGATGCAGGATGGAAGGTACAGTAATGAACCATGGAGTAAGTAAACCCGAGTCCATTAAGCCCTAACGGATTGATTCGGCGACTGAATAATGCAGGCATTGAAAAAGACAAATGCCCGATCAATATCCGATGCTATTGTTACCTTCGCGCGAGCTGTATTGATGGAGAACAGATGGTCACTCCCATGTTGTAGATCTACTGTGTTGCGAGACAATTATTTACTCATGTATCAGCGATGGGATGGAAACATAATGCAGGGTTGTCGTTAAGGATGCCGACTGCAAGACGGAGATAACGCACAACCAATGCAAAAGTTAGTAGAGCCTAACGCTGATGAATTGACTTATTGATAAAGAAATTGTAAAAATGGTAATTTCTTAATCGCAGAACATTCTGTTTGCATTCCTTTTAATCGGCATCTCATGGTTTTTTCCGGTTTTAAAACCCAATATCTTTGTTGAGTTGATAGAGACAGTTTGTGTTTTTTGTGAAAAGCTTATAATATTGTCACCTAGTGGTAAGCTATGTGGTCAAATGTAAAAAACGACATATCCCACAACGCCCGCCTTTTGGAGACACAGATATGGGCTACTTGTGTGGAAGACGGCGTAAAAACACAGATTTGAGCAGTTAAAATTAAATAACGTACATCCTAATAGAAGAAGGATCTAAGCTTGTCTATAATTGAGGAGCTCTTTTCCAAAACGCTATATATCCATTTTAATAGTTGTCAGGAAAATGACATTTTTTACCTAGACCCACACATTTTGTTAATATTCAATTTATATATATATATATATAGGATATATAGCGATTTGGCATGACACGTTGATAGAGCAGTGAATAGGTTCAGTACACAGCAAAAATGGCACAACAAACTCAATTTTCTATTTGGCTTTTATAGCGTTTTGGAAAAGAGCTCCTCAATTGTTGGGTTTGTATTTGTTTGACTGTTGTAACGGTCTATTTTCTTTTTTGAATGTGTGTGGAAATTGTGTGATTTGATTAACCACAAGTCAACAAGATCAACCCAACTTCAGAAGCCAGACATAAGTCAAACTAATACATTAAAAGATGTTTAAAAGTCGTCTAACTCAGTGTTTTTCAAAGTGGGGGGCCGCCAAGGGGCCGCCAGGGGGGTCACGCAAAGTTTGAGGGAAAGGGGAATTTTTTTCTTTTTTTAAAGTTACCTTTTTTTTTGTTGTTGATGTAATTAATAACTGCATATCTATCAATCTGTGTGTCCTTTGATGCCAATCTTTTAATATTTTTTATTTATTAATATTTTATTTTTTTGTTTTTAAATCACACGACCGCCCTTCAAGCCAATCAGAATCGAGCTGCCGCTACTGAGAGTGAAACTGAGTATCTGCTCAGCTTTTGGAGCAAGTGAGAGCTAGTGAATATTTTGCTCTGCAGCTGGATGAGAGCACGGATGTAGCAAATATTGATGTTTATATATATATGAATATAAATATGTTTATTGTTAATATTACTGTTGAATATTATATATATAAATAGCTTTAAAAAATGCTAAAAATATATGTTAATTGTTCATATTACTGTTCAAAATTATATAATATTATAAAGACAGAAATCACTTTAAAAATGCTTTAAAAATATGTTTGCTGTTGATATTACTGTTTAATATTGTGTTAAGAATGTTTATAACAGAACACACAATCAATGTAATGAATGACAAACAAAAGATAAATACAAAACATTTTTTGAAGAATAAGTGATTATTAATTATTAGTATAAATATATATTAAGAAAATGTATTAAGCTGTATGACTCATTTGTCATATTTTCCATCATAATGTACTCATCATTTAAAAAAAAGTTGCAACAGGGGGGTCCCCCGCCAGAGGATAATGCTATATGGGGGTCCTTGGCATGGCAACGTTTGGGAACCCCTGGTCTAACTGACCTAATGAAACAAAGAAAGAGTTATAACCCTAACCCTTAATGAATGATATTCTACTGCATTATATGTATCGACCACATTGTTTGGTATATGTTGTGTTTCCGGAGGTTTCTACAGCATCCCTCATTAAGGCATTTATCCAATAATTGTCCTCCTTTGTGGAGACAATGGGGAAGAAATGCTGCTGAGTCTTTGTGGTGATATTTTCTACAGTGAATGCATTTTTGAAGCACTTTGTATTTTTACCGGAATAGAGACCACTTTCCACCCAGTGTTAATTTTGCCAGCTGTTTTTGATTTAGTCTTAGTTTTAGACGAAAATGGTTATTAGTTTTAATCACATTTTAGTCATTCCTATCCTTCGTAGTTTTAGTCTAGTTTTAGTCGACGAAAACTCCAAAGGTTTTAGTCAACTTTTAGTCGATGAAAAATTACATTTTAGTCAACTTTTAGTCAAAATGTGTCTCTATACTCTGTGAACGCTCCGTCCCCGGCAGATCTCTGTGTCCGCTGCAGCGTGTCTGTTAGGCCCCGCCCCCCGCACACAGAGAGACACAGGGAGAGAGTTAGGCCCCGCCCCCCGCGCACAGAGAGACACAGGGAGATCGCTCTTCTGGAGTGAAGAGAGTGGAAATAATGATATTGCAAGTTAGAAATGTAAGATGCATTTTGAATGTCCGACAGTCCACCATTAACACCTTAGTCCCGTCTCGTCTCGTCAACGAAAACTAAATATACATTTCGTCATAGCTTTCGTTATCAAGAATCTATTTTTAGCTCGTCATCGTCTCGTCTTAGTCGTGTAAAAAAGGTCGTTGACAAACATTTTTCGTCATAGTTTTCGTTGACGAAATTAACACTGTTTCCACCCATGCAACGAGCCCTTTTTAGAAGACGTATCCTCCCTATTTGTATCCTTCATTTGATGAAGTGTGATATTAGGATTCCTCGGAGGCCTCAGATTTGTTCTCATTTTCGGAATGACTCAGTTTGTTGGAAAGGGATCACATATGCTGAGCGCCCACTGTCATTTGCTGCACGATGGACACGGGCACGCAGGCGCTTTTAAAGCTGCCAGAATGGCCAGTGTTCACAGATGGCTGGGGCTTAATGCCGTCCTCATAACGACGTCTCTGTCCTTTTCAAGGTCACTTCGTTCACTGTGGAGCCTCTGCAGGATCCAGAAGGCAAGCAGTACACAACAAAAACATTGCCACGTATATTTGTCTAATATCTAGTCGGAATATGTCTCTACACCGATATAAGACACAATAACTTCAGAAGTAACACTGCAGTGAGATATCGGGTCTTGTTTTTAGACATCATCTTGTTGAGTCAAAACATCTTATTTTGAGTTGCATCTCAGATTAAACACGTATTCTTTTACATATTTATTAGAAAATCACCAACTAACATCAGAAAACAGAACACTTTTGAGCATTTGCGGCTTATATTGCAACACAACATTTCCTGATTCTGGTAAAATATAGTTCAAAATGAGTTCTTCCAGCTAATTAAAAGATCTGATTTATCTGAATATCCCTTCTTACAGATGAAGCACTTAATTTCGGACTCCAGCTTACCTGTTCCTGCCTACGACCAGTTTCGAGGAAGGTCCTCCCACTATTTTCCAAGAGGGCGTTGCCAGATTTTCAATTTCAGGTGTTCAATGATCCATTGCAGCTGGCTTCATTATAATTACATTTATTTATAATGGGGGCGGTCTCAAGTCAAGCTGGAGGCTTTCCCTTGAGCGAGGGCAGACCACTTACCAATCACTGCCCTTGCGTTTCAAACTGTCCGAAATGAAGTGCTTCATCTGTATATTGCAACACAACATTTCCTGATTCTGGTAAAATACAGTTCAAAATGTTTTCTCCCAGCTAATTATAAGATCTGATTTATCTGAATATCCCTTCTTAAATCAAGAAATCTTACCAAGCTAACTTTCACTTGTTCTATTGGCAGACGTTTGTACTTATTTCAAGTGAAAACAGCTTGTTTTCATAATTGATTCACTTGTTTTTGGAGCAGCATTTCTTCCAGGGAGGTTTGGTCAGATTTTATTATAGGTTGATATCGGAAATGTTTAAGGTACTATCTTTATGATCTAAATGTCCCCATACGAAGAACCAAGAAGAGAATTACTGGTGTGGGATGTGACGAATGGACAGAAAGCACACACAGCTAGCTGCTCCCTAAAGGAAGGGCTTATCAGGAAGTCTTTTGCTCTGGGCTTATCGTTACAGCCTCTGATAACTTGTTGTAGCCTGCAGATGGCGTTAACATTTACTCGGTTGGACCTCGTGAAGGAAACGTTTCAATACGAGCATTACTGTCATGTTGCAGCATTATTTCAGAAAATGTACAACAAAGCCGACACCATTGCTTTGGAGGCCTTAGATTAGTATACATCTCGCCTTAAAGACATTCCTGTTTGGCCAGGCGTTGGGGTAACCGGTGTGCTTGATCTTATTCCATTTAATACTGTGTTTTTAATTTTTGTTTGTTTTAAATGTCATTTGTAAGTTTTGTTTTATTGTGTTTTTATGACTTCTTAACATGTGGGGTCATTGATCATTGTACGCCTCCTATATGGATGTCTTATTGTTTTGTCAAGCACTTTGTCTGTGAAAAGCGCTTTATAAATAAACTTTACTTACTTAAGTAACCTACCCACAAAATCAATATGGTGGCCCCATTATACTGCTTTGGGTTTTCCATTTCCTCTAGTGTGTGTTATATAGGTTTGTGTGCATGTAAATGGTCTGCAAAGGCTAAAATCCCTGCTCGAAACGCCTCCATTGGACTCCTTTTTCTAACTGCCAGAACATAATGACATCACTATGTAACAGTTGTGCTACTATTGGCTAGCGCTCCAACACATTGTACTTGATAGGCTAAGGGGCGGGACATCTCGAAGCGGTTGGCCAATCACAACAAAGCCGGCCAGCTAACCAATCAGAGCAGACTGGGCTCTGGTTTCAGACAGAGGGTGAAAAGAGGTGCTGCAGCACAGGCAGTATGAGAAAAACAAAGAGTCCCAGTAGAGACACTACATACTGATATACACCTGAACATCAGCAG
>CALSBZ010008517.1:0-10067 GCA_943591055.1 Gobionotothen gibberifrons
TCTAGCTGGGAGTATACACGCCACACTTTCATGGGTTCATACCCATAAAACGGGTGTGTTTCCATACATCATGCACTGTGATATATCGCATTGTTGTCAAATGAGTAATTGTCGTGAGATATAGATGAGAGAGGGCAGCCCATAATGGTTAATTAACAATTATGTCAGCCAGTGAGATGACCAGGAGACCAATCACTTTGATAGGAGAGACAGTGGAGGGGGAACGAAATCTAATTATTTTATGACCTGACCCATAATGCTTCCTTAACATGACTTTAATCACTGCGCGGTGGATAGGAGTCCCCCAAAGGCATTCTGGGAGTGAACCAGTGAGGAGGAGCTTCACTATTCTCCGTTATCTCCTGCGTCATTGCTGAGTAAGTAAGCTATAAAAGAACACAGCCATCATTACCGCCGTTTGGTTGCTTTTTAGAGAGATGGAGCTCCTAATGATTAGACATGTCCTTTGTAAATGAAATACAAATCACCCCGGGCTTTTGGTTTGACTTCATTTCCTAAGTGCTACATTACCTCATACTTTGGACCTAACAATGGATTTCCTATAAATCTCCGGCTGGTTGAAATGATGAAGGGGCTCACATATCACAAAACGTGCCAGTGCTTATTAGCACTTGAGAAGTTATTGATCGAGCGTTTTGATTAATATCCACTGGGGGGCTATGCTGACATTCAGAAGGGAGTCTGCTGTGAAACTGGCCGGGACTTTTCCCTTCACTTTGTGCTGAGCTGACAGCCACTGCAGCGTCACCATGCCAGGAATAAAGCCCTCCTATTTCCCAATTCTTCACCATTATTCAAACATAAATGTATTGAGACTATGGAGGGCTGGCTTATTGGTGTAAGTGACGTATGGGTCAGCACCAGGTTGGCAACACGGTTGGATAATCAGCAAACAGACAGCGAAATGGTTCCTGGAATGGATATTGTGAGATGCATTGGTTAAGTGATTAGTCTTCCGTAAAATGATATTTATTTTGTATTTTTTCCTTTGCTGACATCTGCAAACGGGCTACAACGGTCCGAAACATTCCCATTAAGAGATACAGTGTGCAAAGGAGCTTCAAGAATGTGTTTGGCTAGTTGTTCCCACAGTCACCATCCTAACCTAAGCTAACCCTAATAGGTCAAACCTTGCTTTACTGTGTGTAAAATCATCCTAAAAAATACGAAATGTCTGTATATTTTCATCATGGATGCTAAGACAAATCAGCTTCAAATGACTGCAGCGGAAACCGATAGCTTCTGGCATGGCTGTGCGGCCATCTTTCTCCATAATGGACAATAATGGAGCAGAATCCATCACTATAGCTCGAAATAGACCATCATAATGACCATAAATTGTGCCCTGTGAAGGCCTGAGCTCTGAAACCCAGCCACCCCGCTGCGTCTTTCAGCCTTACATTCTGACTCCATGCTGATTGCATACAATGCACATCCAGCGGAGTCAAATCATACCTTTTAGGAGCAGTCGGTCGAGCTTTGAGAGGTGTGACATAAAAGACGCCTGATTGACAACTTGACTTTACATTTCCACATCCATCATTTGGACACTTTTTGACCATATTTCTAAGATAAGGCTGTGGAGAATCACACACATATATCAAAGAGGAGCTACTGTAAACCTAATTACCTTGTTTTATTTTATTTCCTTAAAGGAGCACCAGAATGAAATACGCAGGGCTTCTGGAGACTTCCTTTCAAAGTCCATAAATCAGCAGCTGCTATTTCCTCTGATTGAAACGAGTGCAAAGAGCATGAAGTTTGCCTGAGCTGTGGGGAATGTGTTTGTGGTGAGTCTCATAAATGCCAAGTTCTTTGGGCAATAAGAATAAATATCACAACCACTCTCTAGAATTACCACATAATTGGGGACTTTCCGCGTCTGCACAGGACTCCGCTGTCTCCTCCTCTAGATGTACTACAACGGATGAGTCCATATTTAGGGGAAGAGGGGTGGGAACATGGTGGGAAGAACCATATTTAGCCCGTCAATGCACAACATTTCACACTGCTTTAAACAAGAGGTTTTTTTTTTTTTAAAAGGGGCCAAAACCAAAACAAACATGTTGGGTAACAAACATTAAATATTATTTTTCCGGTGGTACGTTCTATAATGTATGTCCTAAACTACATACTTATACTACAGAAACTGCTTTTGTAAATTGCTACACGGCTTAGTTGAATACTCAATGCTGATTGGTCAATTTGGACATTCCAGAGGTTGTTATATTTCGATAACAGACCGTTGCTAAGGAGAGCATACCGTTACTAAGGAGAGCAGAACGTTGCTAAGGAGTCTGCAGAAAGAAGTCAAAAAAAAGAACAAAGAAGCTATTTGTTGTCCTTGATAGCACTTTCTTTATAGGGATGGTGTGCAAAATGAACTTTGGAGAGGGAGCTCCATAACAATACTGCACCCTGATTGGTTAAAGGAAAGCAGGAAGTGGGAGGGGCTAATGCGAGGGGTGTCATTCAGGGAACAAAGCCAGAAACATATTTTGACATATTTACTCCAGTTTCCTTTGGTTAACAACAACACCGACTATAACATATACTTGAAAGCATGGCCTTATCACACGTGCATGGCAACCAGACAATATCTCGTGTCGTTTAGCATTAAGCTGTCAAACATCTCCTCTTGTAAAACAACCCCAAACAATTTGATGGTGGAAAGCGAAGCCGATCATTAAGAGGTTAAAAGAAAAACATCAAATCTGTGCCGTCTAAATGACACATGTTGCTCCGCCGTTCAGAGGGCAAGTCATTCAGCATTCAGCACACTTCAAAGCCCGTTGAGATTGTGCCAAACAAGCTCAGTCTCTTGGTTTTCTTGTTGTAATTTTAGTGCGTGATGAAAGGTAAAGTAGCAACACTTATTTACCTGTTACTCAATGAGCCAAAGGTGCAGCCACAGATGTTTTTGTTTCCAACGTCTGTCTCAGCGAAGCTATGACTATCTGATAAATGCTTACCTATGGGTCTCAGCGTTAATGGAAAATATCAAATGACTCCATACTAACGACATAAACCCGTTAATTAAAGTAGAAGTTGGAGTCAAGGTGAGTGTGTTCCCTTAATTGGATTTCCCATGGTGCATTCAGGTGGGACTTTGAGAGACAGATCGTAACCAGGCAACGATAAGGAATGTGGGAAAACTATGATTTGATCAGTGTTTCCACTCGGATGTGATTTATATCGGAGAAATGCCTCCCTTCATTTATGTAAGCTCCCCTGACCCTTGCCGGTCAATTTAAGTGCGATGCCAGGTAACGTTTGTGCATGAGTTGAATGGATTCACTCACATGTGAGGGGACACAACGGGAGGATCCAGTGTGCGGCAGTGACAGGAAGCTGGCTGTTTGCCCTCGCTCTGCACTGCCAAAGTAAACAGGTGAGCTTCTCATCTCTTCACACCTCTGCCAGCTGCTGACAGAGAGTCACATGGAACAGAATCAAGCAGAAGCACATCAAAAAAGAACCACGGACAATCGCTTACAGATGTTTTGATAGCCTTATCAAACTTTTTCAGACACAACTTGTAGGTGATGGAATATGCAAAGGTGGGAGAGCAGAAAGAAGAGATCAAGTGCTTGTTTACATTCCTACACTCAACATGTCCCGTTTGACACCACAAATCAATTTCAGAAAGGGGAGATGAAGTGGGGAAGAACTCGTGAAATTCAAACAATTCTCTGATGTATTTTCCAATTCGCTTGACCTCTCGATGGGGTCAACAGCCCTACGTCAGTCACGGCGAGACGACTGTGTGTTTATTTTGTTTTTCCGCCACGTTTGTCACATATTTGCGCTGGAAAACAGACCCTTTGCAGCTGCATGCTGGGAACCCAAGATGTGATACAAGCAGCACAAAACCTGGCCATCAGAAACTGACAACCTTTGAACTGTCACTCCTGGAAACAGCTAAACAAGACGTGTCACGCTAAACAAGCTGGCGTGTAAGCAGACATTTTGAAGGTCATGCAACATAGGAACCACAGACTTATTCTTTATTAAGAAGCATTCTGACCGTACAGATCAACACACACACACTGTGCACGTTCACACACACACTCACACCTTTACCCACGCAGCAGTGACTTCAAAAGGAACAAGGAGATAAAACAAAATGAATTGCAGACACATCAAGACTCCCATGCCCTTTAAAGCTTAATTATACCTGTTGGAGCGATGAGAGACACATCACAGAACCTAGTGATTAATAAACAAACGCCGCATCCCATAAAGCGTCTGACAAGTCCCTGCTCATCGCCCTTCACACTCACAGTCTGCGCTCAGGTGGAGTGTGCATATCAAAGTGTATCAAACTGAGTGAAGTTAGCCCACATTGGCCCAGGTTTAACCCCCCATCCTCACTGCCTGGACTTCTTTGCAATCCTCGCACCTGCCCTTTTGAGAATGTACTTTTTCTTATATACAAATCAATTAAATCAATTAAACACAAACAACAAAAAACCCAAATCTGTGTCTAATTCACAATATGTAAAGTTTAAGTGTTGCTTTTATAAGATTGTGCCTAATTATGACATATGTGAATTATATTGTAATATATTCATAATCATCCGTTTAGATTCACAACCCTGACCGTTTATATATTTACTGTTTTTATGTGTACCTCTTAATGCGTGTATATGTGTGTATGTATGAGGACGTTTGTGTATAGATATATAAGTGGGTGTACAGGTGTGTATGTATGTATATATACATACAGTATATGTATATAATCTTTATTTGTATTCTTTGGGATCTCCTTGTCTGTATCACACATACAGAGGAATTGACAATAAAGTTAACTTTGATTAAACACATTGGTTGGCACGTAGTAATAGTGTCTAGTAAAACTTCTTATTGTTATTTCTGAGGCATAATCTGAATGTCTTTACTGAGAAGGTGATTTCTTTGCATTTAATTCACCGTAGCAGTGTTTGAACCAACATCCTAATGTATACATACATTTGAATATCCCTTAAAACACACAAAAGTAGTTATTCCAGGAATAGCTTCATGTAAAAGTGACGTGCCTGCTTCTCCTCCACCTGTCTGTCTGAAAAACCTCGATGAGACACATTTGCACTTCCAGTCTTTCATCTTTCCAGATCACTCGACTCGGGCTTTGTACCCGCCGACGTGGTAAGTGTCGCGTTTTTTGTAAACAGACACACCTTTTGTGAAAGAGAGATGAAGTTACTAACTGCTAGAAGTGAGGGAAGAAGGAGGCTGACCCCAAACTAAGGGCATATTAGATTGCCCTTTAGTCTTGAAAGGGGCTAAACGTGTCGAGTGAGAGCCGGCACAGTGAGCAGTTCTTGAAGAAGTTGTCAAAAAACTCAGCAGTAAGACTTATTTTAGAGCTATTTTAGAGCTGTAAAGGTGTGCAAGGAGTTTCTTGTTGCTAATTATCTCTATGAGGAACTCAGAGTATTCACCTGAGCCTTCATAACAGAGGTTGTGTTATTTATGTCACTTTTTTGTATTGCTGCTACTCATTTTTTGTGACTTATTTGTCTTTATTTTGTTACTTCAGTATTTATATTTTCTCCAAGATGCACACTAATGCAACAAACCCATTGACCTGATGACTAAAAGTACCTTTAATTAACTTTAACTCTGACAGAATGAGGCCATTAGACCCAACAGTCTGTTGTTTTGTCAGACTTTTGGTATTTCTTAAGCTCCTCACACTCAGTGTTATTTCCCTGTTGGCGATGCATGCTTCTTGCTCTAAGCTGCTTTACCCAAACAAATGTGATTTAGCCTAATCATTTCACTCAGACAAGTTGGTATTGTTTGTGGTGTTTTTCCACTTAATTTCCACTTTGTTGCTGTGTGCTAAGACAGGAAACAGCCCACTGAGTTTCCACCTGGACAGTTACAGCTGAATAATACTTATGATGTAACATAAGTCCAGCATAAATACCTAAAAACAAAAGGATTAGTTCATGACGGAAACCAAACAGGAGAATTGTCACCATCTTTTAGCACATTCTTTTTTGTTTTACAGTCCACTACTTTACTGTTATTGTTGAGTCTCTCCTGACCTATTTTCAGCTGCAACAGGCAGCACTTGTTTTAGTAAAAAAAACGGGGGGAAAGAACTATGCTAAGCTAACCTCCCAGCTCCAAGAACAGACAGTTAGTTTCTAGCTTGTTAGCTGATAAAGATCCAGATAATATAGCTATTTTTAACAAGCACTTGTTAGTTTTTCTGTTGAGTATGTATAAGAGTAAAGTAAATACTTTCTCACCAAGTAATTTATACTGGCAGCTGTGGATTTAATTGAAAATAACTCTGGTAAGCTAACCTCCCAGAATCAAACAACAGGCACAGTTAGCTGTTAGCTGCTAAAGAGCCAGCACAGTAGCTACTGGGGCTAAGCTATCTGTTCATGGCTGAAACTAAGTAATGTCACTTATAACCTATTCTGTCAAGTGATTAATACAGCAGTGTAATTACTTTTTCAACAAGGAATTCATTCAGTCAGCAGTTGTTTTAGTTAAATAAACTCTGCTTAACTCACCTCCCAGCACCAAACAACAGACACAGTTAGCTGTTAGCATTTAGCTGCTAAAGAGCCAGCACGGTACTGGGGCTAAGCTAGCAGCTGTTCGTGGATGAAAGTAATGTCACTAATAACCTTTTCTGTTAAGTGATAAATAAAGTAGTGTAATTACTTTTTCAATAAGGAATTAATTAAATAACCTGCCCAACACTGTTTTTAAACACTTAAAAAAAAGAATGCTAATATATTCCAGCTAGCTAGATGTGTGGGAAACTGTTATACTTGTTTGCCTTAATTACATTGGAAACGTGATAATAATTGACATTTTGACATAATTTCATGGACCTTAATACCAAGTTGACAATTCTTTGTGCCACACATTTGGAAAAAATATCAAGTAAAAGCAAAAGTAAAGCTGCTCTCCTGCATTATAGGCCACCAACTTCCATTATAGTTGCTCTGTTATTATAACACTGTATTTTAATTTGTGATGCAGAATAGTTGTTTAACTCTGCAAGTGGCTTTAGCTAGGATGAAAATAAATGTACCTAAATTATAAAAGTAGAACAGAAACATTTACAGTTAAAAAAAACACCATAAAAACTGCTTTAAAAAATATTTAAAGTACATACTAAAGGCTATTAGGTGTCACATGACAGCTACTGTCAAAACGGCTGTCTATTAGCAGAGCCTGTGTGTGACTGGTGATAGACTGGGACCAAATGAAAGGGCTGACACTAGGAGTGCGGTGTGGTATAAATGATCATGCCTTACCATTGATTTAACTAATGATGAGTGCTCCGAGTGCAACAATAGTAATTTAGTCATAAAGCTGTCAGCAGTTAATCAATCTGTTAAGGGTTTCCCTCCTTCAATGTAAGATTTATTAAATGTTCACGCGGGCTTGTCTGCACACGCCCACACAAAGCAAGTCTGGGAGAACTTTGATGTTCCTATTTGTCGCATTATTATTTTATGGTAGCTATTTACTACAAAAGGTGACATAATTGTGCATTTTCTCATGAGTTGACAAGACAGTTAATGTTTCCACCTGTGTGCTGACTTTCTTTCTGTACCTGGGTTTGTCTGAGGTCCTCGGGCTGTGTCTCGTGCAGCCAGGACTTGCACAGAAAACGCCTAAAGGTCTTTCCAGGCGTGATGTTACATCTGCCAACAATAGGAATTTCCCCAGTTTACACAACTCCAACACCAAGTGAGGTTATCTCCAAAGATTTACCCTCATTGTTTCCCATTCGGAGGGTTCATGCCACTGGGGTGACTGATGTAACACCAACACCTATTAACTAAAGCTCTAATCTCCTGTGATTAATGTAAGGAACATTGCTCACAGGGTTGTTTTGTAGAACACCCTCTTTATATAAAAAAAGAATACTGTAAACTTGTCATGGCTCATTCAGACCTAATTTTACACATGTTACTGATAAAAAAAACTCCACAATTCCCTATTAGCTTCCCTCAATCAAAACACCTCTTTCAAACCTGTCTTTACAAACGACAAACGGATAATTTGTGATAGCCTTGTCTGTGAAATGGCATTTATAGTTGAATTCTGTACATGACAATTATTAAACAACATATGCAATTTTAATTAAAGTGCTAAATAGTGGATTTTATAACTTCGGACAGAGCACGAACAACTGTTTCCCCTACATTTTATGCTAAGCTAAGCTAATGGCTACTTACTTGCATTTTGAGCCAACATGTATGAGAGTGGTATCGACCGTCTCATCTAATTATCAAGAAGAAAGTGTAAAGTTTTGTATTTCAATGATTGCATGGCAGATGCAAAGTGCACTTGCATATAAAACATGATGAATTATTCACTTTTTAAGACGTAGCCGGACTTTTTCTCACACATACAAACCCCTAATTACAACGAGTAAACATGGAATCCCCACAAAAGTCAGATTTGAATTTTAACTAATATTTATAATGATGTTTAAAATTATTGTTTTTGCAGAAGGTGCTCTTGCTCTGCTGCTTTGAAGTGGAATATTAAAGTGCTGTTTAATGTGGTCATGGGCACTTCATATATTGCTTTCCGACTGTAGTCAGCTTCTCTTAAATACATAGCCAGGGCTGTAATTTTTACAAGTTAAGGCAAAATGCACTCTCAACACAGTATCATGGTTTCAAATGGATGGGATAGCCATCTCATTTTGTATATATTTGATATTCAGTCAGTCATACTTTCTCTCATCGAGTGGCACGGTGTTATTAAAGTGTATAATCATAGATTTTGTGAATGAAACGACTCACTGTGTCGAGTCATAAAAGCAGGTATGAGGCACGCACTTGGAGTATTTTAAACCCGGCAAGCCTCCAGGTGTGAAAGTAAAGACATTCTTTCTTTCCGAGTTGGGAATATACGGCTTAACTTTGATGTGTGGCAAAGAAAACAGAAATACACAAAGTGATATTAGGCTAATGTAGTGCTACGGATAATTGAATAGACCAGGGAAATCTTTTAAAAGTGGATACAGGTACTGAAATTGGCAAATAAACTCCTTTAGCCACTCAGAAATCCAAATTAGACGCCAATGATGGCTTGGAAATGTCAGTTTTTTGTGTTTAAACTAACACAAAAAAGCCCTTGAGAAGTTTCTTAATAGTAAATGTGACTTCCTCATAGTCAAAAACACGTAAATCAATGCAAGAATCAACTAAATTCATCAAGGGGTTAAAATTGAGGTGAAATCAATTTTATTGGCTGTAAATGGCGACCATCTTGGAAAATGGGCCAATTTTGAAGATTCAAGTGGCTTTTTTCTTTAAATAAATGGCCCCAGAGGGATAGATATGGACATTTTGGGCCTTGCATCCACTTTTGAAAGATTGATACAGCTTTCTGCAGCACTAACGGGAAACCTGCTCCCATTTTGCAGGTGATATTTGTAATGAAGCCTTTGAAAAACAGCACACAACCTGTTTCTTGGCATGAACGTTTTGTGTTTATTTTTATCTCTGTCATGCGTATCTATAGATGTGTCAAATCTGATACTTAAAGTGGTCTATAAATACCCCTGTTCTGACATGATTTGGCTATAAATATCCTTTCACAGGGAACAAATGTAAGGCTTTTATGTGTCTCCAAATCTGCAGAATGAAAGCGCCAAAGTGAAGGCCCTCTTGAGTCGAAGTATTTTCTGTTTCTGCAGGTCTTTTCGGACCAGCAGATGATTAATAGTACGGGGAAGAGGTGGGAGAATTACTCAGATCTTGTACTTCAGTAAAAGTAGAAGTATCAGAGTGTAGGAAGACTCTGTTACGAGTAAAAAGTACACGATTTACCATAGCATAAAATGGAAATAACCAAGTATAAGTCAAACTTGTATTTAAGTAGTACTTGAGTAAAACTGCTTCCCAACCAGAGGTGAGAAGTAGTGGAGTACAAATACTTTGTTACTGTACTTAAGTACATTGTTATGGTATCAGTACTTTACTCCACTACTTATATTTCTGACGACTTTTTAATTTTACTTCTTACATTTTGAACACAAATACCTG
>CALSBZ010008564.1:0-10707 GCA_943591055.1 Gobionotothen gibberifrons
CGCAGCGAGCCGAATATCATCCAGCAGAGAACCGAGCGGTGCAGAGTCACTGTCTCCACACACTGCTGCGGCAGAGCAACGTCTTTTAGATGTAAAACACACTATAGACTCGAAGTAGTGGAGCCAGGCAGCTTGAATCTATACGCATCAGCATGTTGTCACACGGTTTGGACAGGTTGTTATAACCTGTGTGCACTCTTTCACTCATAGGCCCACAATATGTGTATTTGTGTTGTTGATTTCATCATATAAAACAAGTGAAAAAGCCTGCAGTCATCACATTGGAAAGCTAGAAGGGCACAGGAAGGCAAGGAAAGTATTTTAATCGACTGAGCGGACAAAATACCGACTGACATTAAAAATGTAAAGAACAATTGCACCTAAAACAACCCTGTGCTGCAACCACTCAAATATGTTCAGTAAACCGATGATAGGCGTCTGTAATGAGCAGTGGACTTTGAAGTATGTTCCCATCAAAATTCCTGATGGTTAAACAACATTTTACAGCATGTTTAGGACCTCATAAGGTCAAGTATAATATCATTATATGTAATAATACTGTTTGTGCATTGTACTGTACAGGTGGACATTGTTCTCTGTAGGTAAAGACAAATGAATAAACTCACATTGTAATGCATTGTTAAAAGATTGTGATTATAATTCAACTTTATGAAATATAATACATTATGACTCTTGAAAGAAACAGTGAGTGCGCTGCAATTATATTCTATACGTCTTATGATAATTGACCTTATAGGTGATTATAAAATACTTAAAGGTGGGGTAGGTCATGTTGGAGAAACCAGCTCGAGTGCGCTAGAGTTTGAAAATACAGAACCGGAGAAAATCTGCCACTTCCTTCCAGAGCCCCTCCTCCAACACACATGAACGCGCACATGACCAATGAGGGCACGAGATAAGTTTGTGCACAGATGGAAGGCTGACAGGCAGGTAGGCCATCCAGTTACTTTAGCCGGGCCGGCTCAGATGATTGGTCGTGCTTTTTACAGCGCCACAGCTTCCACAGATGACTTTTTTTAATGTATTTATTGTCAAAGCATTTAATAAAGTCATTGCTATCGGGATGTTAAGAGCATTCCTTGGGATATAACAAAAAGTGTTTCTGAAGTGAATTACCTACCCCACCTTTAAGTGGTGGTTGTTGTAAAGTGTAATGCGTATTGATTGGTTCTCATAACTATTATACAGCGCTGTAAGGAGATAATACATTTAAATAGATATATTTATAATGCATTATTGACATATAAAGTGTACTCAAAACATTTTTGAAAGTCATTGCTAATGAAAGAGTTGATAGGGGAGAACTACAGAAGAACAGTATGAAGTTAATTACTTCCCTTCCCCAAGTGAAAGCAACACAGTGTGTCACTTCTACCAGAGAGTGTGTGTTTTGCAGTTTATATTACATTCACAATAAACTCTCCCTCGCTGCAGCTTTTCTGTTTGCTCACAGCTGCTGTTTCCCAGTGGGACCAGCAGCTTTCCCACCTGCAGATCTATGCACACCTACAGCGTTAGATTACCAGTGTGACGTATAAGAAAGTGAAGCCTATCTTTACCCAAGAAGCAATTACGTCTTAGGTGATAAATGTGCCTGTGTGACACCCCGGCTGTCAGCATTGTTACGCCTCATCAACAGAAATCTCCGGGGCTCAGAGGGAGATCTGCTCCGGCTTCACTGCACACGTCACTTCTGGTTTTTCTTGCAAAGCTTCTTGTGCTGAATGCATGAGAGCGTTTGAGAACAACACAGTATGCTAATGCTCTGTTAACGTATGGATCTCTGCTGGGTCTCGGATCAGATTATATCCTCTCCGAGCACTTTTTTTATCTCGGTTTACTTTGAGATTAAGTGTGGGGGTGATCAGAATGAATTGTCAACTCTGTTTACATCTTGTCTGATAGTTCGCCTCGGGGGAGAAGACCTCGCAAGGCGAAGGTGGTTTTTTAAAAAGGTGTTTTTTCAGACAAGGTGGTTTTAAATAAGAGAGAAGAAGAAGAAGAAGAAGTGATTACCATGTGTTGCTTCCCTGCAGATACGCTCTGCACAAACACCCCGACTGCTTTCATCAGACTCTCATTCAGGAGTTAATTCATCCTCCCAGCAGTGACTGCTTTTGTGTGGGCACAAATATTACAGAGAGTAGGGAAATTAATTTAGCAGAAGATAAATGTGGATCTCAGTTTTCATATCGTCTGGTGGAGGAGAAGGAGGAGAAGAAGAAGAAGAGGGCTCCCTCTGCTGGTTTTGACCAAAAAAAAACATCTTTGGCATAGATGGCATAGGCTGAGAGAGAGGAAGTGGAAGACTGAGAACTCACAGAGACAATGTGAATCAGGAAGTGTTGGCAGACGGGTCGGGATTCAGAGAGAGATGGAGACTATTCACTCTAATTCAGGGTGATATTATTCACTCGGGATGAAACAGCCGCGTATCACCGTGGTAACGCTGTCAGTCCCAGAGCTCTGCTGCCAAACCTCTGCATGGCACAGATGGGTTCTGGGGGAAAAGGTCTGATCTGAGGAATGCACATCCAAATGAGGAGTTCTTTTCCAAAACGCTATATATCCATTTTAATAGTTGTCAGGAAAATGCCATTTTTTACCTAGACCCACACATTTAGTTAATATTAAATTTATATATATATATATATATAGGATATATAGCGATTTGGCATGAAACGTTGATAGAGCAGTGAATAGGTTCAGTACACAGAAAAAATGGCACAACAAACTCAATTTTCAATTTGGCTTTTATAGCGTTTTGGAAAAGAGCTCCTCAAATGTATATCTCAAAATCTGGCTCACTCTCAGCAGCCCTAAATAACACTGATCTGTTGCACGGTATCCAAAATATAAAACATATTTGCTTCTGTTTGTGAGCGTAAAAAGTGTAAATCACTTAATTTGCAGATGAGTATGCATTATGTAAAGGGAAGTAAGTACATTTGTGTAATTGTGTGTATTTGTTTCATACTTCCAGCTCCATGTGATGCCGACGCCTTCTTCTGCCACAGCAACATGTGCATCAACAGCACGCTGGTGTGTAACGGCATGCAGAACTGTGTCTACCCCTGGGATGAGAACCAATGCAAAGGTGAGAAGATATATACTTTACAATCATAACACACTACGCTGAGTGTTTCAGCACCACGGAGAGCGACAGTGAAACAGAGAGGGGTGTTTCTCAATGTAACACAGAAGCCAGGTTTTACTTAGCATTGAAATAGTTATTTATCGTCAATCATATACTTTAGAGGACGGTATTTGTTGTGACAGCTGATCTGGTGGTTGGTCCAGGTCTTTGAAGCTTCCTCCCTGCCTCCCTGCCTCCAGGCATCAAGTACCTGTGTACGCTCTGACTTTGTGATACCATCCATTCCTTCATTTCCGCTGTAGTTTGATCCCTCTCTGCACTTTGCATTTTAAAGCCACTGGATCCATACATTGATCCCCAGAGTCTGCTGCTGGCAGCTCCATAATTCATCCTCTCACTGAGGATGTATTATTGCTGCTTCTTCGTTTGTATGCCATTCAATTAATTATCTGAGACGTGTGAAGACTCTGGGGACGTTTTTCCTCTGCATTATATCGCCAATTAATTAATGTTCTTTTCCTCAACCTTTCATAACACATCACTGTAAGCACATACTGCAAGGTGGCATCTATACCGTAGCCCTAAAGCATCTCACACGTCCATAAATACGTTTCTGCTGTTCATTACGCTGCTGTCATTGGCTTGTAGTTCAGATCTGTCTTTATTTCAAACTAATGCATAAACACTAACTACCTCTACTACTGTGGCACACTTACCTTTAGTTTCTGTTAGAAAAATCTCCCTGGTCCCCGGCTTGAGCTTGAATCTCAGGATCCATGTATCTGTGATCCTCTCCAGAATGGAAGGAGTCATCACATACAGAGCATCAACTAGTTCCTGAACAGTGTCCTTCACATGCTGATATCCAAGAGAGGGAGTTACACAGTCACAAGGTGGAGGAAGGCCGGTTCTGTCATGCACAAAATACCTTTTCTCAAAATGTTGGCTTTTTTCTGAAAATATATAAAAAATTTAAAAGAATTAAGTATTTTTTCAAAAAATCAACAAATTATGACTTTTTCTCAAAATTCTAACTTTTTTCGCATTTTTACCACTTCCGGTTCCTTCGATAAAAAGCAATGCAATTTCTCCATAGGAATTAGGAAAATAGGTCCAAATAAGGTCTGTGGTTGACACAAATTGAAGAGACAGATTTTTTTTTTTCTACGACATTAAATCCATCAGCAGTGACCCCGCTGGTGATTTCTGAAGAGTTGACGTGTCTGAAAAACGATGGTTGTTACCAAGTGGCTGAATAGGACTACAGAAGTCGTGGAGGCCGTTGTACACCGAACACGTAAACACTCCTCTAAGTTTGTTTGCCCTGTTCAGCTTGAAAGCAAGTACCTGCCTCCTGCAAACTGTTCAAACAAACGCTTCAACTTGTTCCATTTAGAATCTGTATGTTTGAATATGGATCTTAAGTTGGCGTGACGTTGAAGCAGCGACCCTGCTGTAGTTCCTTTATAGCATAACGTTAGCATTTTGCTTCTGGCGACTAGATTTATGATTAGAAAATTATAAAAGTAGGGTAGACATGTGGATATTATCCGGCTGAACAAAACGTGATCCGTCTCTTAAATGTGTTTCAACCACAGACCTTATTTCCAGCTATTTTCCAAAACCCTATGGAGACATTGCATTGCGTTTTTATCGAAGGAACCGGAAGGAGTTTACTTCCGGGTTGTAGGACGCGTCACTGCGGTTCTCTATAGAAAGCAGTATTCAATGTTTACTTCAGATTAGCTCCACGTCAGAAATGATCATGCTTGTCATATGTCTATCTCCATAGAGGCTGAATCATCATGTTAATCAAATAGCTATCATATGCCTCAAACAGTCCTGATGCTCTTCTAGGTAATCACACATGCTGTCATGTACACAGCTACAGATGGGATACCTTTGTTATCATGTGTACTCTCATATTGGAAGAGTACATTCAGTATGTTCCCAACAGTTGCTCCCTCCAGCCCCACAGTTACCCCTCCTCCCTGCATCTAATCAAATTGATTCTGTATGCACAGTACTGTTACTCTCTCTTAAGCAGAGCAAATGACAAATTGCATCAATTAATTAAACCCTGCTCTAGCTCACTCACACTGAGAGAGCGCTCCAGCCTACAGTAACCGTGCAGCATGAAGAGGCCTCTCTCTCTCTCTGCACTCTCACCGCACATTGACTACATTTGTCCTCATTAGTGATAAAATGTCAGGTTTTATCCCCTTCTTCTTTACCCTTCTGACTGTAACCATTTAGTGTCATTGAAGCTGCTGTGTTACATGTTCATACAGCATGTAAATGTCACACATCTCCCCACAGACTGCCTCTCTTCTCTCATGACACAAGACCGTAGCTTTGACCCAATGTCACCTTCTCTCCGTCTTTTTCCTATGAGAGCCACAGACTCTTGTGCATGTCTTCAAATTGTGTTCAACATGTGAGCTATAGTATCTTTCTTTGAGTTGTTGCTAGGGTTGCAAAGGGGCGGAAAGTCCGGAAAGTTTCAATGGGAAGTTAAGCTGGGGAATTTTGGAAATATTCAATGCAAAATTAAACAGATTTTTTTTTTTTTTTCTAAGTAGAACAGAACAAGTTTTAATTATTTTATTGAACAATTATTTGTTTCATTGAAGAACGAAAACAGGAATGTTGAGTTAAATATTACTCATCCCCTCCAACCCCACTCATTAAAAAATGAACAAAAATGCACCCCCCATCCAAAACCTCCACAAAGTCCCATTCAAAATGTTTGAATTGCAGGTCTTGTCTAGTTGGTTACCCTCGATTTGCAAAACTCTTGCAAGACAGTTAAGATGAGACATTGATCTCCAATGTTCAATCCATCCCTTTAGTTATGCTAAGGCTAGAAAAAGGCAAGCACTATCCCAACTCTAAGAATATGTCTCTCCGTCCACAATACAGCTTCGACAGCTTCAAAAACGGCTTCCAACGCGTCTGCCCATTCACTTTGAATGGGGTGACGTCACGTTGCCTCGCTTTTCGCCGAACTGAATTGTGGGTAGCATGGCTGAGCTTCTCCGGCGTCTCCGGCTTCAGAAGTTGAACATTTTTCAACTTTTCAACATTTTTTAGTTGAACATTTTTCAACTTCTGACGCCGGAGAAGCCGGAGAAGCCAGCGCCAGCGCCAGCCAATCAAATCCCGTTTCTGAAAATCTGACAGCTCAAGCCCTAGCCAATCAAACCGCGTCTAAGCTGGGAGAGATATCCCGCCGTTCATTTCTATATTTCAAAAACAGATGGAGGAGAAACTAATTATCGCCGTAGCAAATCACCCGGTCACCCGGTCACCAGTCCCTATTAACTTACCGGGATACAAACCGGAGGAACCAGGCATGGAGGGAGGTGGCAGAGACAGTGGGTGAAACTGGTAGGCTTTCGCCTGTTTGGGGATAGCATAGCTTGCTAGCTATGTTAACACTACGTAAACGGGGCGGGACATTCATGTGATTGGTTGTTGGTTGCGGTTCTCGAATAAAATCCCCAAGCTTCAGACACGCCCAGCTCCAAGCTTTTTTTGAAGCTGTAGTGTGGACGGGCCGTTACTGAGCTGCATTTCTAGTCTTGCGAGGTGAAGCTAATGGAATAGAACTGTAGTTGTGTTTTCACATTGAGATGTATCACGCTCTGTTGTGTCTTCCTCTGCACAGAGAAGAGGAAAGCCAACATCTTGGACAACCTGAACAACACGAACGGCACCATCATCGGCGTGACGTGCTGCATCGTCCTCCTGCTGCTCATCGTGTCGGTCATCGTGCAGATCAAGCAGCCGCGCAAGAAGTACATCCTGCGGCGCGAGGACTTCGACCCGACGATGTTCCAGGAGGTGTTCGAGCCGCCTCACTACGAGCTGTGCACGTTACGCAGCGCCACCGCTAACGCCAACGCCTCCGCAGACTTAGTGGACCTGGCGGAGGACTTTGAGAACTACCACGCTCTGCGACGCGCCTCTTCGAGATGCATCCACGATCATCACTGTGGCTCCTCCTCAAACCCTGGCTCCGCCCACTTATCCCAGCTGTCTCTCAGTGGGCGAGGAAGCCGCGGGAACTTGAGTCGCGACGCCGCCGCGCTGCTGACGGACCTCCCGCAGCAGAACATGGCGGTGCGCCCCCTGCTGCCGTCCTCCGGGAACAGACGCAGCATCCTGGTGATGAAACACAGCTACTCACAGGAGGCGGCGGATAACGGATGCGACATGGACGACGACATGGAAGAAGTTCCCACCACCAGCCACCGGCTCTCCCGCCACGAAAAGGCAGTACAGCGGTCAGTATCCATAGATTTCTGATGAGCAGAGCAGCAGTTAGCGATGGGGAAGTGTGTGTGGGATACATTTATTTTGATTTTCCTTTTTCTTTTAGCTTCCTCATGTTTTTTAATAATATAATAAGCTTCTTTTTGTTTGCATTAACCCTGTTTTTTCTCCCCCTTTCTATCATTAAACATATTCTTTTCACAAAGGGCTAAATGATGTCCCCTCTTGCATGCTCATCACTGAACATGTCAAGCACCCCCTGCTAGTTTCAACCTTAAAATCATGATTGATAACTTTTTACTAAACTTTACTTTGAAATGTGTCAACACAGACCTCATTGGAAATTATATTAATAATATAATCAGTCCAGTTTTGACTGTTAATGCAAGGGCTTGAATCTGTGCCCAAACATGCACAAATATGCATTTCTTACCGCAAACAATACTTATATAAAGCTCAACATTTTGGCATGAGGAAGATTTTCTATGAAGTAAAACAGTATTTTGCTCCGTACTTGCACCTTGACAGCTTAAAAAGTAACGGTAAATGTTTAGGAGGTGTGGAGTAAACACGTTCCTGCATGCACTTCCTATGCACTCTTTTCCAGAGTGTTCTTGACTGTTTATTCACTATGTTCTGCATGCCAGGCTCCCAGAGACTAGCAATGCACCAATGACGTGTATTTCTGTTCTGTAGCACAATGTGCATTCTGACCTCTCTATGCAAAACCAGTTTGATATTAAAGAAAGAGCCGTGACATTTCAGGTTCTGCCTCATTGGCTCTTTGAGCAAACATGAATCAGAGTACAACACAACTAGGGTCTAAGAGACAATCTCAAGGTAAGCACCCTATCAACGGACATCTCTAAATGTTGTTGTGTAGTCATCATCTGCCCAGTCAGTAATTATACTTTATGTAAGTTATCTTTTCCTTTTCTGTGATTTTTGCGCGGGTTCTTTTTCTTTACTCTTTTATTTGTTCATTTTCACCAAGATGGTTTTCTTGCTTGCGGCCATCTTGCCCTCCTTGTGATGCTCCAGTTTGCCGTATGTCTCCCGAAGACATACGTGGTATCACTCAGTGGATTTTCATCAGCATGGACTTTTTTTCAATCATCTGTAGTTGAAGCTGTTATCGAACAATATGTCTAACCTCTGCACTTCTCTACCTGCAGAAAATCACACTTATCTTGTAAAGAAGTTTGTTAGATCCACATCAAAGCACACATTTATAAAACAGACACCTTACTGCGGAAGAGGATTAGGACTCATTGTGAAAAATGTGTTTGAGTTCTTGATTTAAATCTCACTCTCAGATTAAAGTCTAAATTGCTATATTGTAAAAGTTACGGGCATTAATCAAAAGTTCCTATAAATGTGTCAGTTTACCTAGGCCACTTTAAACCTCAAATACAAACTGAAATGAATTAATAAATATATTCTGTCTTTATTATCTGAACTCTGACTTTAATCTCAGAACTCAAATACATTTAAAAAATATTCTTATTTAAAAAACTTTTTTCTCAGATTTCTGAAAACTCAAAGTGTTGACATGTGTCCCTAATCCTCTTCCGTACAATCCCACATGTTTTCATTCATTAAATCAGTGGGATGTTTGTGCACACACTAAAGAAAGCTAATTGAGATTATTTAAAAACCTTTTTAAACTCTGTAAGTATTTACTGATGAAACCTTTATGTCGAGTTCCTCTGTAGCTGTGCATGATTTCTGTCACTTGTAGTATTTGATTTTGTGTTTTGGTTTATTGTGAAGCATACAGTAGTATTTCTGCCTGTGTGTAACACTTCATGTGGATGCTCTGTCACCGTGCTTTCATGAAGAAGTACGATAACAATACATTTAATATGCAAATATCACCATAAAAGAGTTGCATTTCAGTTTTTATATTTACAACATGTCTGCAGCTTCAAGCGTGCACACAACGGAGCGATCACAGGAAGTGTTACCTGTAGTTTTGTCTTTTATTGTGAACACAGTGTGTGTGTGTGTGTGTGTGTGTGTGTGTGTGTGTGTGTGTGTGTGCGTGTGTGTGCTTATGTTCTACATTGTGTTGCATTGTCTCCATCATGTAGACTTCTTGAGAATAGTGCGATCCTGGATCAGTACGAACGGGCGTCACTGACATATGAGAAAGCGGAGCGGGGATTTACACCTGCATGATGATGCTGATGATGATGATGATGATGATGATGAAGGGACACTTTGACGAGAGGAGATTGAATATGTAATCATGTGATGAACACAAAGGACTAGATGAAACACTCACTGTGCTGTGAGACGCGTCGGCTCTAAATCCAGATTTATTTTGAATCTCTGGAAAGAAATTGACCTTTTAGAATAAACATGATTATTGATTATTGATTATTAAACTTTAAATGTGTCATTATCATAGATCCCTGACTGAAATTAATGTAATAAAGTATATTAAAGTTACTTTGAAGCATGTGTTTTTCAAATGAATAGCATACATATTATGATTTTTAAAGCTTGCTGTTTTTAAAATCTAGGATGATTTTTTTTTTATTGGAATTAGTTACTAACCTAATAAACATTAAAGCTAAAATAATTTTGATAACACTTCAAGGTGTGTGCATGCTTCGTCTATAGCCATAAACATTAATAAACTAACATTAAAATATAAAAAGCCCCCATTCACTAACACACACGTCAAAGTAGTGGAAGCAAAAGCATCTTTGCACTGCATGTTGAGAGTTGCACCATTTTCATTTGAACACCTTTTCAAATAAGTTGACTAACTTTTTGCACTTTTAGAATACTTGTTTTTTTTAATTACTTAAAGTCTGGTTGTCTTCTTCTAACCTTCTTCTACTGTAGGAGCCTCTTTGTATGGAAACAGACTTTTATACTATAGGGCGAATTGATCGTTTTTACATTTACTCTAAATATCTTTCAGGGCTGATTTTACTGATGCTTTGTAAAAAATAAATAACAATAAAGCTTCACCTTTGTTTTAATTGGCTTTTGCTTTTCCGTGTGTCCTCAAACTGTCAGCAGCACACACACATTTTCTTTACTTTGTTGCTTTATTAGCTTTAGAGGATTAGTTTCACCTAACAGGACAATAGAAAAAGAGTCCAAATAATGGCCGGTATGTGACGGACAAGTTAATTGACTTTTGGTGTTTGCCCTCATGAGATTAACCCCACACACTCTGCAGAAAGGACGGATCAGCCTCACACACTCCCTCCAAAACATCTTGCAATACACAGAAAGAGAGATTAGCTTTGACTTAAACAACACACACACACACACACACACACACACACACA
>CALSBZ010008793.1:0-14326 GCA_943591055.1 Gobionotothen gibberifrons
TTGGGTGTTCGTCGACCGTCTGCAGCTTCATGTGAGGGACGTCTTCTGGAGGCGATACGACTCTCCTCCTCTGGTGAGGGGTCTTGTCCCGGGGCCTCAAGTCGGTTTGAAGTGTTTGGAAGCTGTGATGATCCACGCTGAACGGAAACACCAACTTACAGGAACCAGAGCAGGCTCGCAGCTGCATGTCGACCTCCACCTGGGGACGGGGAAAACATGTTATTAACATGTACATTTCTCCTCTGTGGGACGAATAAAGGCTTTCTGATTCTGATGTGGTGGAGTTTTATGTTGAAGTACCCGAACATTTCATGTATTGATTAGGGGTGTAACGGTTCACAGAAGTCACGGTTCGGTTCATACCTCGGTTTGGGGGTCACGGTTCGGTACGGTTTCGGTACAACAAGGAAAAGCAAAGAAATGTCCCAAATGCATAATTTTTTTTTGCTGTTATTTATTTTTAACAGTAGTGCAAGTTTTGGTATGAAAATAAGGAACTCTAACATTTGGAATCATTAACTGTACTACACAGTTAAAAACAAACCACAAACAGTAACACACACACTCAGATGGCCATATTATTTGTAATGGCTGATGTCAAACAAAAAGGTTCAATAAGCTGTACAACTAAAAAGAATGTCTTGAAAATATTAAAATAAATAATAAGAAAGTGTTTCAATCACAATCAATAAAAGGCAATACAGAACTGTATAACATCTCCTGATGTCAAAATATAAATTAAATACAATGATAAATATAAAACAAAATAAAATCTGTACCTTTAGGAGCAATGTCTAACATGTGTAATTAACTTGTGAGTGTGTGAGGCCATTATGCCTAACTAAAGGTACTCAAGCTTTACTCTATTTAAGTTTTTCTTCAAAAAGATGAGTTTGTCTACGTTGTCAGTAGTGAGGGCAGATCTGTTGGCGGTAACTATGTCACCTGCCGTCCAGAAAACCCTCTCGCTGGGGACTGAGACTGACTCGGAGGTGATTGAGCATGTTTGACGTGTTACCACTAGCATACCGCACGCACCGCTGTAACAACGGCGACACACCGCCGACACACCGCCCTCGTCCGATCCACAACTCGCTCCCCATCGTTATTGTAGTCCACAGGGAACCCGAAATGTTCCCACACAGCTGATTTAAAAGAAGCATGTGGGTTCTAGCTCCTGTGTGTTATCTGAACTCGCCATCTATGGCCATAGCTGCTAACTTTTCTTCTTCATGTATTGTGTTCGTTTTGTTGTGTTTTCTTCTTGATCTGTTATTTACGGGCGGCTGGCTTTTCGGCGCAATACCGCCCCCTGGATTATATATAGTGTAGTGGATACTGCCCTGAAGGACAGACTTGTTTCCCACTCGTAAAAAAAGGCGTATTCGCCGTGTGACTGCATGTGCCGAACCGTGACGTCCGAACCGTGACGTCCGAACCGTGACGGTACGGGACGGGTACGGATACCGTTACACCCCTAGTATTGATTCATGTTTTCCTAGTCAAATGCGCCATATATGAAATAAGCAAACGTTAGCTTTGTTAACAGCAGTTTGTTTTGATAGAAAATAGAAATAAGCAGGCTATGTAAGAGTTAAATTATAACCAATGGGAAAAGTGGACCGAGTGAAGTTGGTCACACCGCACAGGACCCCCTGAATTTAGCAAGTAATATAAGCGTTATATTGTGAAACCAAAATCAAGATTTAACAAAGAACGCGGAAAGATCCCAAAACGCTCGCTAATCCTTCCGAAGATCTTGTAGCTCAAAGACGCTAAAACGCTTACCTACTAAAATAATGTGCTGAAAGATGCTCTAACTTTTTAATTTTGGATTAGAGCACCTTTAAGGATCTAACAGCACTCTGAAAGAATGTTCATTTCTCTTACCTCTGTCCGATATAAGTCCACTAATTGTTTCTGGACGTCTCGGTTCAACTCCTTGAGCTTCAGCGACAACTTGGACGAACGTTTTCGGAGCGACGCTAGGTTCAACGCCAACACTTCGCTTTGTTCCACGAACTTCAGCTCTGAAACTGGAGACCAATACAGCCAGCATTAGTTTAAATCAGAGGGGTCAAACTCAACATTTCATCTGTTCTAAATGTACCTCAAGTTTTTAATACTCTTATCAACATATGAATGGACAAATATGCTTTATGTAAATATTTGTTTATTATCATTTGATCAATGACAAATATTCTCATGAATATTAAACACAACAACCTCTAAACATTAGAAATATTCGCCTCAATTCAACCTGGAACCTCTCTCATAAAATACAATAATACAATACAAAGTGCGTGTGTATGTGTGTGTGTGTGTGCGTGTGCGTGTGCGCGTGCGTGCATGCGTGTGTGTGTGTGATGGATCGTTGGATGAAGTTATTACCCTATCCGATAATAATCCAATGATTTGCCAGAGAGAATGTCACAAAATGAGATGCATTGTGGGACATGTAGTTTATGGGCAACGTGCTTCTGTAAAGCGGCATGTAACCGTATAATAAACATATTATATTCTTTCAGAGCTCTTGCGGGGCCACATGAAATGAAGTCACGGGCCGGACTTGAGTTTGAGACCCCTGGTTTGAATCATCCTATCTTTATTATATCCAGATTATAGTGGTGCAAGAACGAGTACTTTGTTGTTTGTTAGTGTCAAAGAGACCATAACATACCTTTCTTAACTACACATTCTTTAAATGAAAGCTAACCCTTAAAGGTATTACATGTCATCGTCTGCATAAAGGGTAACCCGTTGAAAAATGACCTGTGTGTGAATATGTGGAGATTATCCTGCTGAACTATACGTGCACATTTCATAAAAGCTTGTTTGACACGGAGATTATGTTCTTCAATAACCCAAAATCACACGGAGGAATCCCATTGGACCAGGGAGATGCTGCCTTCAGGGTCCAACACAGAAACACGACATCCCTGCACCAGTCTACCAAACATTACCAGGGACTACAGATGAAAAATAGCCTCTTGAATAACTCTGTCACATGTAAAGAAATGTCACGGTTACAGTCTCACCGTATCTGCTGACGAGGAATCTCCGGTTGTCGTTGTAGACACGTGTCATGGCCGCTATGGACTTCTCTGTCTCGTCTTCGTGAATCTTTGCTGTTTTACACAGTTTTGTTAGTTTGCTCTCCACCTTGCTCTCCATCTGTGAGATCAAACCCTGCAGCCTGCAGCCGGAGGGGCATTTAGAAACCTATAATAAAACCTTTATTAGTCCCACAGAGTGAATTATATACTTTCATAACTGTGTTTCCAATATCTGCCATGTGTATGAAGTTGGTCCCGTCCAAAGAAAAGTACTATAGAAGGTAAATATAGAAAAACATTTTCCTTTTGAGACTTTTTTCTCCTGAACCAGCCAGATTACAGAAAGACTGATACATACAGACATGTTTACTCGAGTAAGGGAATTAAGGTTTTTGTAAATCCACAAGGAAATACAATTAAGTGTCAGCGTGTTTATGTTTAAACATTGAATCACGAAAATAATAAATATGCTTACTTAATAAGTAACATTTGTCATGCTACTCTGATATATAGTTTTAATATACATTATATCATTTTATATTAAAATTGTACAAACAAATAAATATCGCAATCTGCCTGATTTTAACACACACATCATATTGGCATCCACGTTTTAGAAAAGCAACATAAGAAACATTTAGGGTTCATAAAAACATTTTAAAATCTTTATATAATATATAAATGTAACCTTTTGTTGTGGTTGTTTTTGGACTTTATTACCTTGTGCCTTCTAGAATATTTTCAAGAATAAATAAGGGCACATATATACGTGGATTAACAAAAGTACTATGTTGGTATACTTATGATATACAAATATATCCAGTATTACAGGTGTTTGTAAAGGCGGATGATTTGCTGTCAAACTAACTCAAATTTCAGGTTTTCATGTAAGGCAAGGCAATTTTATTTATATAGCACTTTTCAGCATGTGGCGATTCAAAGTGCTTTACAGATTAAAAGCAAAAGACATTTAAGAACAAATACAGCATAAATACATCATTAAAAAAGCATTTAAAAACAGGAATAATGTAGATGAATTCCTCAACTAAACTTCACATTTGGTGAACTTCCACCTCATGAACTATAGTTTGATAACTGTGTGTGTGTGTGTGTGTGTGTGTGTGTGTGTGTGTGTGTGTGTGTGTGTGTGTGTGTGTGTGTGTGTGTGTGTGTGTGTGTGTGTGTGTGTGTGTCTCACCCAGTCGTCGTCTGCACACAGAGGGAGGTGTGTGTGTGTCCGGCAGTGTTTCTTCATGTGTGCGTGACCGGAGGGCTGGCGGCCATCTTGTCTCTGCAGCCTTGTACAAACTGCAGAGAAAATAAATAAATTAAATAAATACTTGAGGTCAGCGCACCTTGGACCGGCCTCCAAATCAAACATGAGATAAGATGTGAAGTAAGAGAGGACACGCGGAAAACACTATTTGAAATTAACAAACAAGTTGAACCAAAATGAACTCAGGTTTTACTTTGTTAGATAAAAAAATCCTTTTAAAATCTAACTCTTTCTTATCAAAATGGGATACAATTACTTTTTGAGTAATTATCAATCTGCTTAAGAACCAGGCAGTAATATATAAACAATACATAAAGAAGTGCACATTGTAGTTTAATAGCTACAAAATGTTATTCTTCAGCAAGTTTTTGTGTATATCAAATTATTTAAAACATTTCTGGATTTAATTCGCAGAAATAATGGTTTATGTTAAATATGAGTCATTTAAAAATGTGGAAACACATTTGTAAGCAAGATAATTCACTACTAACATAAATGTTGATTTTTAACAATGTCGTTAAAATACATTTTGATCCCCTTGTAAGTAATAATTATGTAAGAAAATCTAATTTAGTCTTCCAGCAAAGTATTTAAAGAGTACATGTATTGTATTTGATAGAATAATATGTAAATATATATATAGACATTTGTATTCATTGGGATAAACCCCTTGAGATGCACCATCTCGTTTTCAAGGGGGTCCCGACAATAGCAACAACTTACAGACATACATAAACAAAAAGACAAAATTCAAAACATGACACACAAGACAAACCACATACAGTCTGTTAAGTAAAAATCAAGCAAAGCACACAATCATTACAATTTGAGACAGTCGAGCAAATCAGTTTCATCAATATCAGTTTCATTAATAACAAGTACAGACCAGTTGAAAGTGAGATGATAATGTTTAAACATACCCAATGATGCAAGAGATCTAATAGCAGCAGGTCAAGTATTCCAGTCTGTTGGGGCTTTGAAAATGAACGCTCTTCTGCCAATCAATTTTTTTGCAGAGGGGACAGAGAAATAAATCTGAACAGAATGTCTAACTTGATGATTTGGTTAGTAGGGTACAAAATACTGCTTTAAATAAGGAGGATAGTTAAGATAAATGCATTTAAATATCAGCTGAAGAAATATATAATTGAAGTATATTTATATGGCATAAGTTTTTAATAATTTATATATATTTGTGTATTAATTAAGAATAGACTTATAGATAGACCTTCCAGATACAAGTGCGTTTATTTAAAATATGTATTTATGTATTACTTCCCACTTCTAATAAAATATAAAAAATGTAAACAAGAAACTTACATTTGATTATTAAAGTGCCTTTTAAAATGACGAAAATGTTTTATTTTAATTTGGAAGAATACAAAAAAAAAAAGAAAAAGATATATTAATCATACATTTTTTATTGATTCTCTAGATAATATTTTTTTGGAATAATAATGTCTACTTTATTATAAATTAAATGTTTTTGGTATGTTTGAAAATATTTAAACCTGTGTTAGTTTGTGTTAGTTAAATGACGGCACACACCACAGCAGCTGAAGTGAACATTTGATCTTTATTGATTTGCAAGAGTTCATCGCTCCGTACAAAGTTGAGAAACAGGGGAAAATATTGGGAACACTTTGTGATTTTCCACAAACTCTTCTGGGATAAACAGGTCGATGAAATTTACACAATCAGGAAGAATAAACATGGACAGATCGACAGTCTGAAATGCACGTCCTACTTTAAGCTTTTCTTTAGTCCTGCCTTGTTGCTCTTAGTGTTTAAATAAAAGTGTGTACATTAAAACAAAAGCCGCCGATCAGATGAACATTTTAGAGGTTTTTTAGATCCTTTTAATTCCTTTCAATGTCAGATTTCTTTCAACCAGACAGAAATACATACTGCAATGAAATCAAAGCTTTTTTTCCAACGTCAAATATGCATATTAACATAGTAACATGTGACGTTTACTAGTGGCAACATATTGTTAAATTATTTAGACTTTAGAATAAATCCCATTTAAGCAATCTGCCCGGCAACAGTTGTTCAGGCTCTTGTTCCTTTAAAACCTTTTTTATCAGTGTCTAGCCGCTCTGACGGACATGCCGGTTTGAGCATCAAAGTATGGTGCGTTTTCAGGGGATTTATGTGTAATATGTTTAAAAGTTTTGCCATGTTTTCTCTGCTTACAATTACAATTTTTAAGCTGTAATTTACCGATTAAAATGTCTTCCACGCGCCTTCGTTTGCAACTAAGTACTGCATGGGTCGTACAATCCTCGATATGATAAATCTCGTTAAGTTAGCAGCCTAAAAGTTGTTGTATTTTATCTCAGCATCTAATTTGAAAAGTTTGCGGGATTGATGTCAAAGAACACTGCAATCTTTTTTAAGTTAGCCGTTATTATTTATCTTTTCTCAGTGTGTCTAAAAAGCTGCAGATCTGATGAACATTTTAACCTTTTTCAGACTGTAATTTGTCGGTTTAAACGTCTCCCACACAACTCCGTTAGCAACCCCGTACGGCGCGGTTTTCTCCGGTTCATACGAGCCTTTATAATAAACCCCGTTTAGGTTAGCCGCCTGACAGTCGTTGTACCACCATCCTCCGCCATACATCTCCGCGCAACTCCCCTCTGACTTATCGTTATCTTTATCAAAGGTGCTGAACTTCATCCCGTTGTGCGCCATCGTTAGCGAATCCCCGGCGTCTCCCGTGTATCCGGAAACGTGAATTGGATACCCTTCATCTTCAGAACCGACTCTGATCGTGAACTCTGCGTTAGCTACGCCTCCTTCCCAATCCTCCAGCTCCACTTTCAGCATGTTCTCGCCCTGATTTGTCAGCAGGTGGAGGTTCTGGTTTCCGATCCAGAACTCCCCGCCTCCCGTCGCGTCAACGGACCCGAAAGCGTCGCGATATTCGGCCCAGGATCGGTTGAAGTTTAGCGCGCCGTTTTCTCTCAGCTGGACTAACACCCACCCTCCCATTATCCCCTCCTGGTGGCAGTAAACCTCCACCAGCTGGGGGGAGTCTTGGCCTCCAGGTCTGATCGTAAAAAGGCCGCTCGTTTCTCCGTTCAGATGCTTCCTGTGGGCGTCGACACAATCTGCGGACAGAGGGGGAAACCGCAGACCGCCAGTTAGCTTGGAGCGATTCGGCTAGCTTAAATTTACTGCAGTTAATGGTCGCGTTCCTTTCTGTCAATCTGATACACATTTTTTTCCGTCTTCGGCCCCTAAAAGCAACCTCTAAAACGAGTATTTATCTGTGAAAGCTTAAAAGTACTTAATGGGCTAACGGTCACTCTTTCTGCTAACACGAACCATTGAGTAGCTTTAATGTACTGTGCTAACGGTAGCTGGAACTGCAACATAACAAACGACAAACTAATGTTATCTACAAATCAACATTGAGTATATGATATGTTCTTGAGGCAGGCAGGTTTTTTTGCTGTAACTTTATTAAAATTGTCAGTTATGAAAGTGTATTTGAACAGAACTTTTAAAAAATCACAGAAATAAACTCCTTGACTAACGTCAATGTGCATTAAGAACATCAGCATTCTTAAGTGAGAGTGGTTTTGTCGGGGGAAATTTGACGCTAATGCTTACTTTAATACATGTATTTGCAATACAATTACATGTACCCCAGTCAAAAGAATGCCAACAGCTTTTACTGCAAAATTACTTTTGACCCAACAAATTCTTCTTCAGATTTATTCATATTTGATGTCCAGAAATACCTCAAAGACACAACAATACATCAAACAGAACATCTTGAATCTCTAGCATTAAACAATAACAATTCCTGTGTTCACTTCATATTTTTGGTACATAAGGCTAGCTGATGCTAACGTCTAGCTGAACGCAGATTTTATTTTATTTTTTTTTAAATGGATTTACTCCAGGTCCGATGTTTTGGTACCTTTTCCTATATACCCGGCTTCCCGCTCCGTACGCACGCTCTTCACACTGCGGGCGTGGAAATCGGGAACGTCGTCATCGGCGAGATCCGTCATGAACCCGCCGAGGTCAGCTCCGAAGTCGCCGAACGGATTACCGGAAAACCCGCTTTTGGTGTCTAAAAGGCTTCCTTTGGTGCCGCCGGCATGGACGATTTTAGACGAAGAGGAAGAGGAAGAAGAGGAGGAGGAAGAAGTGTGTGAGAGGCTGGGGAAAAGAGAGCTGGATCCTCCCTGGGAGAAGTCGGTCATTGATTGGCATTCGGGGCCTCCCTCCATCACTTCCTCCACTTTTTCCACCGGACCATCTTTGGTTTGAACCACCGTTACCCGGGTGCGCTTGGTGCAGGTGACGTGAGTGACGTGGCTCGTAATCGGCTGTCCGAAACCACCGCCGCCGCCGAAAGAGGAAGAGGAGGGGGACGAGGAGGAAGTGGTTGAAGACGAAGGGAAGGAAGTACCTGGGGCCTTGGAGATGGTGGCAGGGGAAGAACTGGAGCCCTCCAACTCCAGGATCAAATTCACCGTCTTCACCTGAGAACGGAGAGGAAGCATGAGTGTTTGGCTCCAGAAAACACAGTTTAATGCGTTCGGATTATTGCATTAAGTGTTTCAAATAAATGTGATAATGCCCCAAGCTATATAAGAAAATATTGGTAATGAATAACAAAATTCTCTGGATGAATTTTTAAATATGATATATGATACATATATGATTATTAATTGTTCTTATTGTTCTGAATGAGAAACTATAAAAATAAGTAATAACAACATTTTCTAAATATATGAAAGTGTTCTAGATGAAAGGAACATATTCTGTAAGCATTAGAAAATATTATAAATAAAGGAAATATAACTAATAATTATTCACAAGCACGAAAATATTCAAAATGAATTACAAAGTGTCGTAAGATATAAGAAAATATTCTAAATAAATGAAAAACACTCTACACAAGCCTGAAAATATTTTAAATAAATAAAAAAGTATTCTAGTTCGTTTGGAAATATCCTAAATAATTAACTTAACATTTCAAAAAATATATAAATCGTATAAAATAACAAAATGTCTTATATCAGTGTTTTTTTAATGGGATTTGTACAAAATGCCAAAATGGAAGGTGTGAAAGTGTGCAGGATGACGTGGTGCATCGTTCAGTCGAGGAAAGGAAGATCTTACGTCGGGGAACATGTCTTCTTTCTGCTGAGCCATCGTGTGGCCGCTCTGTCCTGATTTATAGATGCTGTCCACGACGACGCCCTTCAATGGGCGACTCTTCATCACGTACAGCGTTCCCACCGCCTCGATGTTCTGCGCCGCCTGCGAGTCCAGCTGGTCCACCTGCAGGAAGACGTCTTTATTTAAAAAAAAGCTACAAAACATGCACAAAAAACTTGCAGAATGATCGGGAATGGTAGCAAAAGCATCAAATGTTCTCCATAGGAATGAATGGGAAATCGACTTCAACAGAGCTCAAAATCGCAAATCGCAAATCATACAGATTCGCCATATTTTAACGGAGAAAGGTGATTCAAAGTTCAATCAGCTCAGCAGATTATTGTCTTTGTTGGACTTAAAACGTTTTTTGATAGATGGAACAGTTTTCCCTAAATCACAGTTTGAAAGTTGTGAATCTTTCACATTGTTTCAGATTGTCACAATGGGTGTGAATGAGGCGGAATGTTCAGAGTGATGACATCATCACTTAGAGTGTCATTGAAATCTCCTGGTAAAAAAATATCTTAAACCTGCTCTAAATCCCATAATATTCACTCTTTTCACATCATTTAAAATGACTTCAGACGCTAAATTAGTCAGCGTTGTCTCGATGCCTTCATCATATAAAACTGATGGACAAATCTAACCCTAAAGAGCCCTTGAGTGAGAAAAACTCCAGCGGCCTCGCCCATAGACTCCCATGTTAAATGTTCTACTGGGCCTTCACACTTTAGGAAAACTGCCTCCAGGGCCACATTTAACGCACACAAATCACACATATGGTTCATAAGGGCACTCGGATGCTCACGCCAAATTATTTTATCGTTACTAGTTACGGTTTTCTCAAGAGGAGGCAAAACTGTCACAGATTAACCTCAATAAAGTCACAGCAGTCACCCTGTTGCCGGGCAGACTAGGACACCCCACACTTCTACTTATGTTTTAGCACCAGTCACACAGTTAACGTTTTTCCTAGGTTTTTTTTCTACTTTTAGAAGTTGGATCTTGTATAAATAACATCATTTATCCCCTCGAAGCTTCTAACTGCGTGCACCTTTTACCGTAATCTTTGCAAGACACATTTAGATTTAGCTTCTGTCTTTAACGCCCTCACCTGTTTCTGAAGAGTCACGTAGCTGTCCTGGTCCACGTCGTACTTGGCGTAGGTTTGGCAGGATCCTTTGCAGGAACGCAGCTTAATGTCGATGTCGATCTGACGGAGGGGAAAAGAGGTTAACATAAAAGTGTCTACAAGCACAAAGTCTGCATGAACTCTGGGAGTAAACACAACAACACACTCGGCTGCCGAGATGTGTTTTTGTAGATAATTAATTTAATAAAAACGGACATTAATCTGACTTTTTCATAAATACTGAAGCAGCTTTTGAGTCATGTCAGGGTTTGGGACTCCGATACAACTTTATAAATACTATAATAACGTATTTCCGGTTCCTCCAGTGGGATATATTCTCCACAACACATTTATGAAGGTATATACATATATATATTTTCATATACCTCCAGCTGTGTGTTTCTTAGACTTTCCACACTATAAATACCATAAAAAAAAGGTATTATATGAAGGTATTTATAAATGTATATATTCAGCTACCTCCGGTGGAATTTTAAATATTATCTGCTGTATAAATACTATAAATGCAGGTATTATAAAAGGTATTAAATGAAGGAATTTGTGTATTAGTACCTCGAGGCGCTGCATGTCGTCCACCTGGTCCTTCACGCGCTGCTTCAGCGCCGCCAGCACCCCGAGCTGCCGGTCGATCCGGACCTTCATGGACGTGATCCTCGTCCGGAGACTCTGAGCCAGGTCGAAGTAGCTGTTGTCGTTTCCTGAGAAATATCATTCCCCACAATTATTTAGAAGACTTAAAATAATATATAAAAGTATTAAGAAATATCTAACCCTCCTGACCTGAATCGAGGGTGAGCTTCTCCTTCAGGTAGTCGTAGGTCTGCTTGGAGACCTGGTCAGCTGATCGGTGTTTGGCCCGGTTCTGATCCAGGAGGCTGCGGATCTTCTCGATTTTCTTCAGCGTGCCGTGGTCGTATTTGTCCATAAGACCCTGAATCCTGCAGCCGGACGGACACTTTGAGCCCTGAAATCATAATAACAATGTTATTAATAATAATACATCAGATTTTTATAGCGCTTTTTCTAATGCTCAAAGACCCTATCATCGTGTGTTGAATAGGTTTGTGTGCATGTAAATGGTCTTGAAATGCTAAATTCCCGAACATAGTGACATCATTAGCTTCTATTGGCTAGTGCTCTAACACATTGTACGTGATAGGCTAAGGGGCGGGACATCTCTAAGCGATAGACCAATCACAACAGAGTATTCTAGAAGTAGAAAGAATGATGATGTTATATATATATATAAAAACATAATAAGTCAAATGTCCAAAAATTATAAATATATATATTATATTATATATGAACTGTACCCATTGTTCGTCGGTGCAGAACGGCCACTCTTTCTCCGTCGCACATTTATCAGATCGAGTTCCCTGCTGCACGGGACGAGCCCCTCGGGGGTCCAGAAGCTCGGCCTGCACACGCACACGCACACACATTACAAGTTATTAGAAATATATCCCAACATTTGATAAAAAATTCTGACATCCTTATAGTAGTTAAGGCCTTGGGAATATTTAACACATGTCTAACAAACCAGGTAACCAAATAGACAGGAATGGAAAATAATGATATGTTCTTAAATAGTAAGTAAGGCCCTTTTTTTAATTAAGAGGTAATAAATAATTTAAATGAATGTAACGCCTTTAAAGAGTTTTTAAGGATACGTAACACAAAACAGATTATAGAATAAATCCTAACATTTTGTAAATAAAGTTCCCTAAACGTCCAGATAAATCTGATTTCTCTGTGTCCGTCAGATATTTGAAAATGTCTCACCAGAGTCGAGGCCACGCATAATAAAGTGAGGAAGACGAGGTTCTTCATCTTTGTGTCTCTTTTGCAGATTTCTTTCTGAATGTTCCTCTGAAGCCGCTGCAGGACATTTCAACCCTTCTGCGGGGGGTCAAAGGGCGCTGGCGTGGGGGTGTGTTTGTTGCGAACACACACACACACACACACACACACACACACTGAACACACACTTACTGGCAGTGACAAACAACTGACAGGAACATCACGAGCCGTAAATGATTACTCAAGAAGCGACAAATCGACAAAATAAACAACATTTTCTGGGTATTAGAACATGATGCATCCTTAAACAAACAACAACGAATGTGCAAAAAGAACAACTAATATAGTTAATAATATTAATTGTTTCTTTACCCAATTTAATATCATTTTCCTGCATTTAAATACATCTAGAAAATAAAGAAATTATAATGAAATGAAATTGAACTCCTGGCTCTTTTGGGGTGTTTTATTTTTGTCAGCACAGAAAAAAACAAGAGACACATTTCTTCAATAATTATCATTATTACAAAAATAAAGTCACATTATTAAAACTCACTAATGGCTATTTAGAAAAATGTAAACTAAGGGAATTTCTACAAAACATTTTGAGCGTAATACTTGAAGTATTTGAGGTGTGTGGCGCAGTGGGTTGTGCTTTGGTGTTCGCAAAGGGGGTCACAGGTTCAAACCCCACTGCAGTCAGCATGTCGTTGTGTCCCTGAGACACTTCACCCCAAATTGCTCCTGTGGGGATTGCCCACAGTATTGAGCATGTAAGTCACTTTGGATAAAGAAAGCGTCTAACAAGTAACATGTAATGCAATGTAAAAGTATTTAGAGAACTATAGAGGTATATGTATGACTCACATTATACAGATGGGACTACAATGCATTATTGGATATTTCACTGTTTCTCAATAGAAAGCAACAGAACTGTCACATATGTATATAAGTTAAAGTAAAGTTTGACGTTATACAAGTGGGACACCCAGTGGTGAAAAGAAGTACTACCCCATGATAAAAGAAATAACAACTTTGTAAGTAATGTACAGTATTTCCCTCTGAACTGTAGTGGAGAAGAAGAATAAAGTAGCATTAATATAAAGAAAACTTCACATAACTCATTATTGTACTCAAGTAAATGCACTTTCCACCACTGGTGAAAAACTGCAGAAAGCGGTTATTTTCTTAAGGTGTTTTATCCAGAGTTTCTTTCTGGTGAGTCAGCTGGTGGCTTGTTTGGTGCTGATGGAGCCTGAAACGTTTCTTACAGACGTCGCACTCAAAGGGTTTCTCTCCGGTGTGAATGCGTTTGTGTTTGGCGAGGTTGCTCTTGTCGGCAAATGTCTTCCCGCAGGAGTTACATCCATAGGGTTTCAACCCGGAGTGAACTAACAGGTGATTCCTTAGGGCCATCGTCTGGGAAAAGCACTTCCCGCACGTTGTGCAGCGATGTGGTTTCTTCGACGTCTCGACGCACTTGTGAAGAAATACAAATAAGGATAAATATTTAAAAGAAAAACACTGCATAATTTCCACAGATTCAATTTGTACATTTGTTTTAAATTATTACAAATTGTTTTCATGGTGTCAGATACAAAATATGGCCATTATTTAATTAACGAAGAAGTATTAAATAATTTAAATTAATTAAAGCCTTTTAAGAGTTTTTAAAGGATCCCGTAATACAAAGCAGATTATAAAATAAATCCAACTATTTCGTCAGTTCCCTAAATTTCCAGATAATTTAGATTTTGTTGTCTCATTCAGTTTGTAAAAAGTGTGCAGATATTTCTGAGCAGAATCAGAATACCCTTATTAGTCCCACAGAGGGGACATTTACATTGTTACAGC
>CALSBZ010008853.1:0-11200 GCA_943591055.1 Gobionotothen gibberifrons
GATAGTTTAAAACCTTCAGTTTTACCTGTGTTTTGTGTTTTCAAATCTTCCAGCTGTTCCTCATTGGCACTCAGTCTGACCTCCAGCTCTAAAGAGAAGCACAGAAAACATCCTAATCATTAATATAAAAAATAACCCTTGTTTTAATGAAAATAACAATGTCTGATGGACATATCGCATGTACTAAAAACATCCTTTGTTCATGCACTTTTATGTAAAAAGAAACACAATTTAAATACACATTATAGGATATATTTTAATACACATTGTCTATTTGCGACTGAAGATTTCTCCTAAATATATAAAAACTTAAATATCACCTCATTTGTATATTTTAACATAACATATCAGAAAACCTGCAATAAGAAAAAATATGAATAGACACAACAACAACAATTTTTATGGTGACATCAATTAGTTCCCTCCCATTGACATATAATAAAATATAATTATACATTCATATAAAACTTCAGTATGTTACCTGTCTTCAGACCTTCCAGTTGTTTCACACCGGCACCCAGTTTGACCTCCAACTCTGAAGAGAAAACAGTAAATATCTGATTAGTTTATATAATTTATGGCCGAATCCTTGATGAAAATATTTAAATAAATCCAACTCAACCTGTAGTGTTGTTGTTGATGTCGGTCAGCCTGGACTCCATCAAGGAAAATCGAAAAGACTGAACTGAAAACACAAAGTAAAATCAGAAACAAACAAAAAGTGACCTCTTTCTTTTTTACACAGAAGGCCTTTGAGGAAGTACACTTAATAACACCAAGGAACACAAACCAGAAGGACAAACAAATGTATTTTATTATAAAAACGTTTAACCATCAGCATTATAAATATCTAAAGCATATAACTCCTGTCATTTAAAAAGTCATAAAGGTTGCTTAACATCAGCAGGAGAGGACTCTTTAAAGTAGAGACACTACATACTGATATACACCTGAACATCAGCAGGAGAGGACTCTTTAAAAACATCAGGATGATAAAAGAGTTTCTTAGAGAAACGTTCTTGATCCTGCTAAGTTTGAGATAAAATTGAGTTAATAAATTACATGAGTTGAGATCAAATAAATTACATGTTACCTGTGTTTTCTGTCTTTAGAACCTCCAGATGTTTCTCACTGACACCCAGTCTGACCTCACGAGCTGAACATGAAAACCATTCATGTTTAATTTAAAGGTTTTACATTTGTATTGTTAAAGTGTTTTGAAGAGCTTACCTTCACTGTGTTTCTCCAGCTGCTCCAGTTGTGTCTCAGTAATTGTAAGTCTGACTTTCAGAGCTGATAAACAATTGAATGTTATTCAATTATATTTTTACTGAGTCTGGATTTAAAGTGTAAATGATAAAGTTAATACAACTATAACTCTACCTGTAGTGTTGGTTTGACTTTCTGTCAGTCTCGACTCCATCAGGGAAAGTTGAACAGACTGAACTGAAAACACAAAATCAAACCAACAACAAATCTTGTTAAATTCTTTCAATAATCTGTATTTAACAAGAACAATCAGAGTTCATCCATCGTATTAATTGGTTGGATCCTAAATGTCAGTGTGGAGATTTATGTTGAGGTTTTTACCTGTGTTTTCTGTGTTCAGATCATCCAGCTGTTCCTCAGTGACTCCCAGTCTAACCTCCAGAGCTGAACAGCAAACCATTCAAGTTTAATTGAATGTTTTGATTAGTGATTATTTAACGTTTTTATTGAAGGGTTAATGATATTACCTGCACTTTGCTGCTCCAGTTGTTTCTCAGTAGATCTCATCCTGACATCCAGAGCTGATCAACAATCAGATGTTATTCATTTATTTATTTACTGAGTCTGGAGGTAAACTCTTCAGTAAAGTCAAGATAAGTGTTAATACAAAAGGTAATGTAAATCTAACTCTACCTCTTGTGTCTTTTTCACCTTCTGTTAGTCTCGACTCCATCAAGGAAAGTTGAACGGATTGACCTGAAAACACAAAATCATAAGAAACAAATATCTATCTAATTATATGTTGTAATTTGTATTACTCAATACAAGAGGTTTATACATATGTTCAGAGGTTCAGCAAATACTGTGAAGAACCCTAATGTATTTGTACAAAACCATAACGTTTAATTCTTGCTGATTAAGGAGTTCCTCAGGGAACGGTGTTGGGTCCTCTACAGTTTCAGTCTGAAGATATATATTAAACGTTTTTACCTGTGTTTTCTGTCTTCAGATCCTCCAGTTGTTTCTCACTGACACCGAGTCCGACCTGCAAAGCTGAACGCCAAACAATTCATGTTATTTTAACGGTGTCATTTGATGGTGGATTATTTAATATCATAGAGTTTATTATTTACCTGCAGTCTGCTGCTCCAATTGTGTCTCAGTGGATCCCAGTCTGACCTCCAGAGCTGATTCACAATCAGATGTTATTCATTTATATATCTACTGAGTCTGGATTTTAATTTTGTTCCGTAAAGTCTAGATTAGAATGATAAATGTGCTGTATATGAACATTTCAATATAGATGTAACTCTACCTGTAGTGTTTTTTAGACTCTCTGTCATTGTGGACTCCATCAAGGAGAGTTGAACAGATTGAACTGAAAACACAACATCAGGGCAAACAAATATAATCTTGTTAAATGATTACGATAATCAGTATCGTAATTAGTTGAATAATGAACGACTATTTAAAAAAGGACCGTCAGGGTTCATTCATGCCTATAAGGCGTTCCTCAGGGAACAGAGTTGGATCCTCCACAGTTTCAGTCTGATGATATACTTAAAGATTTATACCTGTATTTTCTGTCTTCAGATCATCCATCTCTTTCTCATTGGCACCAAATCTGACATCTATAACTGAACAACAAACCATTCATGTTTAATTGAATAGTTTAATTAATTATTAATCAATGGTAATATTGAAGACCTAACTATGTTACCTTCATTGTGATTCTCCAGCACCTCCAGTTGTGTCTCAGTGGCTTTCACTCTGACATTTAGAGCTGATTAACAATCATATGTTATTTATTCATATATTTAAATGTTTGGATATATACTCTTCAGTAAAGACAAGATAATATAGATAAGTGTAAATACAAATGTGAATATAAATATAACTGTACCTGTAGCGTTGTTTTGAGATTCCGTCACTCTTGACTCCATCAAGGAAAGTTGAACGGATTTAACTAGAAACAGAAATCACAACAAACACTTTTTTTAATGTTCCACTACTATGTATTGTGATTAATAATGTAATGTTCATTGGTAATAATGGAATACTATTTAATAGCTGACTAAGAGAGGTAAATATAACAGTTCAGAGGTTTAGCAAGTTGTGTAAAGAACCCTTATATGTTTGAGATTTCCAAAAGCACAATCAGGGTTCATTCTAGTTTCTAAAGGAGTTCCTCAGGGAACCATTTTGGATCCTCTACAGTTTCAGCCTGAAGATATATTGAAAGGTTTTTACCTGTGTTTTCTGTCTTCAGAACTTCCAGCTGTTTCTCACGGACACTCAGTCTGACCTCCAGAGCTGAACAGAAAACAATTCATGTTTAATTTAGTGCTTTAATATATGATTATTTAAAGGTAATATTAATTATTTTACCCGCAGTTTGCTGCTCCAGTTGTGTCTCAGTGGATTTCATCCTGACATCCAGAGCTGATCAACAATCAGATGTTATTCAATTGTTTGAATCAATGTTTATTAACTGAGTCTCGTTTTATAATCTTCAGTCGAATCCAGATCAGAAACATAATTGTAAATACAATTGTTATTATAAATCTAACTCTACCTGTAGTGTTGTTTTGAGTTTCTGTCAGGCTGGACTCCATCAAGGAAAGTTGAACAGATTGTACTAAAACACACACATCAGAACAAACAAATATCATCTTTAAACATTTCACAATTATATAGTTTCAATCTGAATATGTTTATTTAGAGGTTTTTACCTGTGTTTTCTGTCTTCAAATCTTCCAACTGTTTCTCACTGGCACTCAGTCTGACCTCTAACGCTAAAGAAAAAACAGAAAATATCAGATGAATTCCTAACTAATTACCACTTGTGTTAATGCACATTATAAAGTAAATATATGTCTACCTGTAGTGTTGTTGTTGTCAACTAGTCTCGAGCCCATCAAGGAAAGTTGAACAGACTGAACTAAAAACACAAAATAAATTGGACAAAAACAACAACACTCGTTAAGTTCAATGGAAATGCCGTAGTTACACAAGACAACACATAACCAAAGCATAAAAGAATATGTTCATTAATATATTAAGATTTGTACCTGTATTTTCTGCTTTCAGATCTTGCAGCTGTTTCTCACTCTTACTCAGTCTTACCTCCAACTCTAAAAAACATCATAAATATCTGATTTAATTATAACAAACACAGACTTCCATTGATGAAAATATTAAAGTAAATATATATGTTACCTGTAGTGTCATTGCTGTCTGTTAGTTTGGACACCATCAAGGAAAGTTGAATAGAACGGACTAAAAACACAAAATAAATCAGACAAAAAATACATTATTTTGTATTTGTTTTATTGCAATTGTTTGGAAATATTGTAGATACATATGTAACACGCCACTGCTGCAGCACTAAGGTGTACTGTAAGAATTTTAAATGTGTGTTTATTCATTTGTTGTTTGTTAAAAATAGGTGAAGCACATATTTCATCCCAAAAAAATCAAAAAGGATGATTAAGGAGTTCCTCAGGGAACCTTACTAGATCCTCTAGCGTTTCGGTTTGAGGTAGCACTACATGCACAGTTTGAGCTCAAATCAATAGAGTGCCGCAGTGATGCGTCCTAAAACCCGGAAGTAAGTTAGCATTTTGCCACTTCCGGTTCCTTCGACGATTTATAGTTAGTTGAAACATTTAGAGTGTTACCTGTGTTTTCCGTCTTCAGATCTTCCAGCTGTTTCTCACCGGCACTCAGTCTGACCTCTAACGCTAAAGAGAAAACAGTACATTTCAGATTAATTAATAAATAATGACCACATGTGTTGATGAACATAATAGAGTAGATATATGTGTACCTGTAGTGTTGTTGCAGTCTTTCAGTTTGGACTCCATCATGGAAAGTTGAACAGATTTAACTAAAAACACACATCAGATTCGACAAAAACAACACTACTCGTTAAGCCGTAGTTACACAAGTAAACAAAGCATAACATAATATTTACCTCGAAATATAAAGGTTTTTACCTGTGTTTTCTGTCTTCAGATCTTCCAGTTGTTTCTCACTGACACCCAGTCTCACCTCCAACTCTGAAAGAAGTGAGTCAGCAAGTTCTGTAATATCTTACTACCAAAAAACCACAACTCAACTCATTACTTCTGAACTAATTAATTGACAAACTGATTAACTGATTGTTGATTGACGAACAGATGGATGATATACCTGCGTTCATTTTGTCCAGCTGACTCTCAGTCATATTCTGTTTTCTCTGCAGATTCATCACTTCCAAGCTTTGATCTGAAACATAAACATGAACTAAACTGAACTGCAGTAAAACTATGTTTGGGTTTAGCTGTGTACTTTAGTGTGTATTTCATTCATAATTCGTAAATGATCAGTTACCTGTCCTGTGAGTTTGCAGCTGCTTTACTTGACTCTCAACAGAGTTCAGTCTGACCTGCAGCTGTTTAACGGTATCAGCCTGAACTGAAAACAAGAGAGGAAACACAGGAAGTGGCATCACCTATCAAAACCTGCTACATCTCTTTTTGAAAGAGCCTGCTTCACCTTTCATCAAATGGCATATGAGAATGTATTGCAAGTATTCTTGTTTAGGTAAAAATACTCCATTTACAAGTAAAATCCTGCACTTAAAGTACATTTTGCTGACAATTCTTATGTACTTTCCAGTGCCAAAAGAAACACTTTGCTGAAAAGACTTACATACGTTCTGTGCCGTAGTGTTTCTCACCTGTGTTTTGTGTCTTGAGTTCCTCCAGGTGTCTCTCTACAGACTGCAGTCCACTGGTATGATCTGAAACAATATTCAAAAGAATATGAATGGCATTTGCTGACTGATAGGGTAAATTAAAGATTGTACGTGACCCACCTGCAGAGTTTCTCTTCAGCTCATCCAGGTGAAGGCGGCTGGAGTTTAGTCTGCTGCTGATCTCTGACACTTGATCTGAAATAAATTAACAATCACAATCAAAATATAACACTAAAGTAGGCAACTGGTCTGAGAGTAACACAGACTTTCCTCTTGATTAGGTGATTTTCAATACTAAGAATGGTTTAGAATAAATAAACAAACTATTGATTGTGTGAATATATAAATAATTTAGTAGGTGAGTAAATTAGATCAGATGAAAGATTAATTGATAAATATTTGGTGTAGGTATACATTATTAAACATGTAATAAATGGCGGGATGTTTGGTGATAAAGACCTCGTATGAAGCTGATCTCGCTTCTCTCTGCAGATGAATTCAGTTTTTTCTCCAGCGAGTTCAGTCGGCCCTGCAGAGCTGCAAGAACACACGAAAATCACAAAAACGAATTTTTATTTCCAAATGATTTGCTTTAAGTCTTATGTTGTCTTGCATAATTGTGTATTAAGTTTAAACAAAAGTTATTTTATTGACATATTTTTTGTTTTTGTCTTGATTTGTATATTTGGTATTGAGGTCAAATCAAGAGATACAAAACTTTAGTTTTAAAGGGGACCTATCATGCAAAAAACACTTTTTGATGTCTTCTATACATCAACATGTGTCCCCGGTGTGTCGGGGAACTCACGCAGCATCAGAAAATAAACCCCTCTCTCTTTTCCTCCGTACCCAAATCTCTAAAAACGGGGGAACAACGGAGCTGATCCAGATTTGCGTCCGATATGACGTAATATCTGAAATGTGGACCCACGGCCCTATCAGAAACGTTGCTATCAGAAACAATGCCCGACTGTTTTGGACGTAATATGGTCAGTGTTTACATTAGCATGGCTAACACTCAGAGCTAACCTGTACTGGAGAGCATGTGTGTGAAGAAGCAGGAAATAAAAAGGAACTCACCTTGTGGTATAACCGGCAAGAGAGAAAGCCTTTGAGCTCCATACTGTTTCAGAAAGAATCCTTGATAATCCATGATATGGCGTTTCATCACGGCAGTATTTAGTTTAGACAGTAGCTGCCGGGTCCCGCATGAGCTCAGACCCCTCCTTTTTATAGCTTTATACCCCAAATCATCACTTTTGAAACAGGAAGTGAAATAGAGGGATATGAGGCATGGCTAGAATGGGTGATCTGTTTGGTATTTTGAGCAAAACACTTAGACATGTTTTTTATATATCTGAGACCTATGCTATTGCCTAAAAATAGCATGATAGGTGACCTTTAAAATTTGTATTACGTTACTGAATGCATTTTCTAACAGACAATTCGTGATTGTCAGTTAGTTCATATTTTAGGTAACCTTAAGACACGTATACTGAAAGCAACACTGATGATTATTGATTATTTTGTATTAATGGATCAAGATATCTCACCTCGTGTTTTCGTTTTCAGCTCCCCCATCTCAGCTGATCCGTTACAAGATGCGACTGCTCGGAAATAAAAATGATAAAAGTTTGTTTAACATTATAACTTTAAACTCTTTTCAGTATTTATTTGCTACGTATGACATGTGAAAGTATTTTACCTTTGGGACATTTTTGTGATTAGGTTAGTTCAGCAGTTAAATCCATAGCACTCCTTTAAAGTGAGATTATGAATGCCACAATCAGGACTACATTTCCTACAATTACACATCAAAGAGAATAGCCTCTAATAATGAATGGTTTAACAGATAATTAAGTAGCTGTTAGCAGATATAATTACAGGGTTTGTTTTAACACATGAGATCTGGTTACAAAAGCAGTGTAGTTACAATATAGTTAATACATGTTTTTACATGGATTATTAATGATCATACATTTGGTTAAAATAAAGAGTTTCTAGAGCGAGGAAAAGAGAGATGAATCTGACCTGAAGTCTGTCTGATCATCTCCTTTATCACACTCTCAGTCTTACACAGTCTGACTGCGATCTCTGAAAACACCACAAACTAAACGTTACTCCAGAAATATCCTTGATGTGAGATTTTGTTTTGAGAGTGTGAATTTAAAAAGCTTTAAATCTTTGTCGGATTAACATAATCTATAATTACTGCAATGGACAGAAGCTCTCATTTTATATATTTGAATTGTATTTGTATTCATGATCCATAATCTATTTTGTGCCAGGATGATATGCAAACGTTTTTCCCCATCTCTAATACTGATTTAAAGACGTTTCAACATTAACCTTCAATTACCACTACAGGCTACATGGGGCGCTGCTGAGCAGAAATCAGGTCCCACAGTCTGATAACAATAACATTAAATATGATGATGATGATGATGATGACCTGTGTTCCTCCTCCTCAGCTGCTCCACGGTGCTCTCACTCGCCCTCAGTCTCGTCTGCAGGAACGGCAGCTCCCCTGCCAGAGCTGTGGAGACAACGGAAAGTTAGATCTGCTTTAAATATTTATTTATATATAAAATAATTGGTCGAAACACGAGTTGTTTCACCTGAATTTTTCTTCTTCAGGTCGTCCACTAAGCTCTCGCTCGTGTCCAGTCTGAACTCAAGCGATGAAACCTTGATGGCTCGAACTAAAAGATCCAAACAGGTGATGAACATGGTAAACATTTGACCATCTGAAACTTAGCATGCTGTGAGCAAATAGAAAAGCGACAACATCTTATCAATTACATTTGAGAAAAAACAACAACATTTAAGGTTCCTCCAAAGACTTCACTACAATAAAAAATGTATAATTGCTAATCTAGTGTCTCAAGGTCATTTTCTTTAGACAGGTTTCTTTATAACATACGAACCCTTTCCCTACCTTTGTTCTGCTCCTCCAGCTCCTCCACCTTCATCTTCAGATCTAAACAGTAAGAGAAGAGAGGAACTGAATGTTAGAAACATTTCAGAGTCTTTTAAGGATGAAAATGTGAAATCAGTTTCTCACCTAAATGTTTCTTCTTCACGTCGTCCTCACTCGTGTTCAGTCTGAACTCAAGCGATGAAGCTTTGACGGCTTGAACTACAAGACCAACACAAAAAAGAGGCAAAAACAAGCAGAAACACATAATTTGAAAATCAATTGTCATATCATAGTTGCTGTAAGCATGAGAAAACAATTATATTTTAGATTTAGAACAATTTAAGCGATCATTGACATTCAAGCTGAAGGAACAACATTTAAGGATCTTTCAAAGAGTAAATTACGAGAGAATAAAGTCAAATCTTTAATTAATAACTTAGTGTCTAAAGCCATATTTATTCATACAGGTTTTTCATAACACATAAAACCTTTACCTAACATTAAAAGGACTTTACAAACTCAACAACATTTTAGGAAACAAGCGACAACATCAAAGGTAGTACAACAAAGTTTTTCGTAAACCCATTTCTGGAAACAACTTCTCAGAAAAAGCGACAAAACTAATATAGTTTAGGAAACAAAATTTTAGAAAACACAACAACATTTAGGGTTTTCTCAAACACTTAATAAAGACAAAGTTAATTTTATATTCGCAAATGTATTCGGCTAAAGTTATATATATCATTTAAAATGTTGTTGTTATTATTTTTGTCGCTTTTTCTGAGAAGTTGTTTCCTGAAACGGGTTTCCGAAAACGTAGTTGTGTTACATTTGATGTTGTTGAGTTTGTAAAGTTTATATTATTGAAATCAGTTTTTTAAGTCACATATTTAACCTACCCTCGTTCTGCTCCTCCACCTTCCTCCTCAGCTCCTCCACTGAGCTCTCACTCGCCCTCAGTCTCTCCTGCAGGAACGGTATCTCCTCTGTGGAGACATCAGCAAGTTAGTTCTGCTTAAAACAGTGTTTCTCAAACTGTTTCATACCAAGGACCACTTAACCAATCAAAAAACACTCGTGGACCACCTAACTCCACAAATATCCCAAATCACATCGTTTTTCTAGAACAGATTACAAATCGCCTGAAAATGGTACAAACAAGTGGCAACATGTGTGATGAAGGTGTTGCGCTGGGCTATATCATGGAATTGAAAATGAAATGTAAGCTCGCTCCATTGCGGAGATATTCCCGCGAGAGTGCGGAAAACTGAAATGTATTTATTTATTTCAAATGTGAAATTGTACCAATATACTCACGGACCACTAGGGGGCGCTCACGGACCACCAGTGGTCCGCGGACCACACTTTGAGAAGCACTGGCTTAAAAGAAACACAAACAATATGAAGTTTTCTATACAATGCTCATTAATATGTTTGAGTTTTCTGTTAGGAATAAAGTATGCAAAACTGTGACTTTTTCTTTGGAAGTAGTTGAAGTCATTTGGAGCGTTGTTCGAAAAGCATTTGATGTTCTGATATCAGAGTTAAAGCAGAAAATGTGAGAGAGAGTCCGTTTCTCACCTGAACATATCTCCTTCAGGTCGTCCACTGAGTTTTCACTCGTGTTCAGTCTCAACTGAAATGATGAAAACTCGACAGCTCGAACTAAAAAATCAAAACACAACAAAGGTACAAACACTAGCAGCAACACATACTGTAATGTCCGACCTAAGACGGTGAAAATCATAAACATTATTCCTGTTAAACATCAACCTGACAACAAACATTTTAGCAAAAGTAACAGAACTAATTAATGCAATAACATTATTGGTGAAGCAACAACATTTTAGCAATTAAAAACACCATTGTAAGGAGCTATTGTTTTTTAGGAAACAATATTATTTTATAAAAACACAGCAATATTTAAATGAAGCAAACATATTTAGGGGGGAAAACAACATTTGAGGAAAACATGACTACATATTAGACAGTTACATTTCAGACGGGAAACATTTCAGGAAATTCAATTGTTAAAATCGTTTATTTAAGGAAATCTAAAAATACTTATCAATGCTCTTTTAAAGACTTAAGTATTATATCATATAAACCCAAATCAGAATCAGGTTACCTGCCAAGGAGTTTCACACACAAAAGGAATTTCCAAAATACAAGAGGTCTAATCTTCTGTTTACATGGTGTGAATACAATCAGTGTATTTATTGAAGGTAGACTTTTAGTTTGTTGTGTCTGTGAGTTTCCCGAATGACTTAAAGGTCCCCTATTATACTGTTTTTCATCAATATATCACAGGTCTCAGATATATCCAGAGC
>CALSBZ010009061.1:0-12804 GCA_943591055.1 Gobionotothen gibberifrons
GGGGGGGGTCTCTTCCTCCCCTCCTCCCCTCCTCCACTCTGAGCTGTTTGCAGGAGCTGCTCCTCACAGGAAGGAGGACTGCTTCACTCCCTTCTGGCAATCAGTGTCTCGAGCACTTGGAGTGGACTGCACAGATTGAAACATGAGGAAGCCTCACTCCCTCTGCTGCAGCTACTGAGGAGCGCCCTCATCTCGAGAGAAATGCATCTCTATCATTACAACGAGAACAGAGAAGGATAGGGCTGCAACATTTTTGAAAGAATTGAACTGATTGCGATTGACTGGCATCACCATTCAGAATTATTATTATTATTTTTCTGACATGTTCAATAAATTGACAAAAATAAATAAAAATAAATAAAGATTAGCGAGAGAGAGAATGATCATTTTTGGAAGATTGTATACATTTTTATTGGAGAATATATTAAAATTATCATTGTGTGGGTTTTATCTGTACTAAACAAATATTTTCTATTAGGCCTGAAGACATTTTTTACATATTTTGCCTTCGCCAAATAGTGCACTTACTTGAATTTGGATATTTCATTCGTCCATATTACAATTTTGATCAAATGTAGACGCATTGTGCAGCCCCAGTGGAGGAGGTGGACGAATGAAGTGCCTTAACACGCAGTTGACAATTTTATTCTACATGTTTGGCTGCTGCTGCCAGATTTTCCCTTTACAAACAAAGCCATAAGGAACATAGGGCGACAGCTTTATTGTGACAATGATTTACATCTGTCACTCACACACATATATAGTACATGTTAGTGCTGCACGATTTGGGGTAATAATCTAATTGCGATTTTTCTGACAGATATTGCGATTCGATTTGCGATATTTGTTTTTAAGCGACCCAACGGAAGTTTATTGTAAAATACGGCCATATCTCCGGCTAGGAAGGTATCAACGTGCTCCCGTCTCTAGCACCCCCGCAGCCCGAGCTACGAGTGAAAGAACTAAACTTACATGACACTTCCGTTGGGTTGCTTTAAAGTCAAGCTTCAGTTTAAGTTTCACCCTGTAATAGAAACATGTGATGGAGCGTTACTAACCTGACTCAGATGCTTTCTTTCGCCAAAGCATCTAGGAAGCCATTTGGAAAAGTATTTCAAAAATACTTGGCAGTTGATTGGATCAATCTGTCTATCACCTTCTATCATGGGCCACTTCTGATTGGTTAACAATGACTGGTGCATGTGGAGCACAGCACTTCTGATTGGTGTGGATGACAACAAAAATTTTCACAGGCTTTGCAATTTGATAATTGCATCATTTCAAATCGCGATTTCGATCAAATCGATTAATCGTTCAGCCCTAGCTAGTACATGTCCTGTCACACACTCCTGAAACTGAGGGTGTGGTATATGAGCTCATCTAGCCTCACTGTGATGTGGGTAGTGGATGCTCCCTTTGAGCTTCTGGGGATGCCATCTAAAAAAGCCCAGAAACCAGACAAGGACATCTGAAGCACAACACAGAGCTTCCCTGCTGTCGGCTAAAAATAGGTCTGAGAAGAAGGAGCCGTGAGACCACACAGAGAGAGGCAGGGCGGCCATCACCACCACAACATATGAAGGGAAGAACAAGAAGCCGTATCCTCAAACGTAACTATTGCAAAACTGTGGTGAGAAACCAGTGAGCAATCACAACGAAGGACAGAAATACAGTTCCTAAAAAGCCCAGCTCTTAATGATGATTACAGACTATTTCACAATAGCATGTTGTATATTTAAACATGCCCTTACTTAATGTGAAGTGCAATGTGTGTACACAAGTGACTGATCTCTTAAAATCATGCTGCACATTTGAGATGCAACACTAAATTGACTAATCGATTATTTTTTAGATCATTAGCCCTTTATTCATATGACAGATAATGCTGTTTATAAGTCATTTTTTACATTTCCTTTTTTCGGACTGACAAAACAAGATATTTAAAGACAATAACTTGGACTTTGATAAACTGAGATGGACATTTTTCACTGACCATTTTACAGATGATTAACCATGTAAACAGCTGGGAGATGAATTCATAACATAAACAATTGTTGGTTGCAGACGTACCGTTTAAACTACTGTTTTCTCCCAGCATGCATCTCAAACCTGGGAGAGCTGAAGTTTGATTTTAGTCTCAGTAGGATTCTTGCTGCTCTGGCAGAAACCCTCCTGATTGTTCTCAAGAGGCTGAGCTGCGTCCCAACACTCACAGATGGCATCGGCTCCACAGAGGACAGTATACTTCTCTAAAAGCTCCAAATGATATCCGGCAAGTTTACTCATATTAAAAGCGTATAATGTGCGGGCATTAGTAAGTGCATTGATCTGTTGTCATTGAAAAGGAAGCGATTAGTGAAATACGTTTTAGGTAAACCTCAAAACTTCAATCCATTACGGGCTGAAAGCTTTTATTAAATACGTGGGTAGTCCTCATCCTCATCTGTCTTTTATACCTAACAAAAATAAATGTTTAACGACTTTAGCTTTGTTAAATAACTTGTACAGGTGCTTGCTCTTGGAAAACATTTTACAGTTGAGAGGGATTGTCTTTTTTTTGGTAGAAAATCGGGTTTACAAAATGCAAAGAAATGAGAAAAGGGCCGATGGTGTTTGGTTTTAAGCAGCAACTTCTGTAAGTTTGAGTAATGACTATTTAACTGTTGATCAAAACAAAACCAATAATCTGAAGACTTCACATTGGGCTTGAACAATTTATGAAGAATGTTTTTTTCTAAAATGTTATATACCAAAGATTAAATGTGAAGAAAAATGACGATTAAACCAACAACTGCAATTATTTGTTGCTGCCTTGTTGTATTGTATGCATTTATGTCCATCTGAAATGCAGCCAATACAGGATACAGAGAAAGAAGTGGTTTAACTAGTCTCTGTGTTGACCCGGCACTCTCACACCTCCAAAGACAGATGCCGTGAATCGTAACTTGCCTAAACGGGCGATGACAGAAATGTGGAACCCCCTCCTTTCTTCATCCGGCCTCTCCTCCCCCCTCTGCTCTTTACAAGCAATCTTTCACATGTCACTTTCATTTTCTGTCATTGCTTCAACCCTCCTCTCCAGAGGAAAGCCAACATTGTTGAGGGAGTATCCATGACAACAGTCGTTGGGTGGTCCCGTTTTCACTGACATGTGACTTTTATCCCCTTACTCTTCGATGTTTGATATTCCTTTACAAAAGGGTCAACTTTCGATCTACACAAAGGGCGAGGTGCGCTCTGCACGCACTTGTGAACAAAGATCGTTCTTCGCCCTTTAGGATCAATACAACCAACATGTTGTATGTATCGCATGTTGAATCACATGACAATATGCGCTTGACACCCTGTTTTGACAGCAGAGTGACAGTGGGATATAATCACGTGCATCACTGCTATTTAATCCTTTGCATCTCACATGATCTGTGCAGACAGATGGTCCGTGTTGATGTTGTTCTTCAGAAGCATCAACCTCCAGTCCCTAATCTGTTAGAGATCACATTATACCAGTTGCTGTTTTAATTAGTTTCTGCTTATTTTAGGACACAGAGTAGTGCAACGTGTTCATTTGATGATATTATTCCATCGTAATGATCACATGGAAAGAAGACCTTGAATCCCGACTGCACTGCTTACGCTTTTCCTCTTTTCACTTCAGCCATAAATAGACTACTTGTTGGTTGTGTTCCCTTCTCCTTGATGGCCACTTTACCTGCTTCCACAACACTGCGCTGCTTGTTCACTTTGCACACCTCCCTGCACTCGAAACACACGGTGAGACGTCTCTCCTGAGCAGCTTGTCGAGTTTATAACAACCTCTCTCTCCTGACATTTCCCTGTGTGTGATTTTTATTTTGTAATTTATTGTCTTCTGTTTGCTATTGTAGTGAAGTGTTTTTATTGCATACAGCACTTTGGCTCGACCGAAAACCGTTTTAAAAATGTGCTATATAAATAAAACTTGATTTGATTTGAAGCCATCATCTATTAGCATCATTGTCCTTGTGTCTTTTTGATCCATTATTGCATCTTTGGTTGAGGAGCAAAATGGGAAGGACTGTCTCTATTTTTAACTCTGTGTGTGACAGTCTGGCATCCATGTCCCCTGGCACAACAACAAAAGGCAATCGTTGTATCGCGCAGACGGGCAAAATGTAGTGAACACAGCTTTGATGTACAATGCTGTGCGCTCTCCCTGGAGTAGAGGAGACGGAGAAAAACCCCGAGGTGATGTTGCGTTTGAGTCTGGGAAAGAGAGGGGGAGTTCAGAGAGAAATAAAGTATGTGTGTGAAAAACGGGTCACTTCCAGGTCAAATAACAACAATCCAGCTGTGGCTGTAAGAGCTACTGTCTGTATGCTTTTCAAATGAACTATTCGTCGCGAATTCTCCTTTATTTTCTGACCGTTCATCTGAAGAATATCTCTGACTTACAGACTCAACTTGTGGCTTTCTCTCTCGAACAAGCAAATCTATGTTTCATGGAGAGAAACACAACCGAAAGCTGGTAGTTTTTCTTTCACCTGCAGCGGGGGGTGATTTTAACAAGACCATCCAACACAGAAAGTGCTGCAGGCTGTGCAGAGAACAAGAGATGCTCTATGCCATGCTGAGCATTTCGAGAAACATTTCCACACTGCAGTGTTTTACCGGCTTCGACACTTTGTATGAGTATGAGAAGCTCGTATAATCAAGAACACATAAATACCTTCAGCAACAGAAGCAATCCATTTCAGCTTCTAATACACCCCCGCATGTGATCAATAAAGTCAATTAAGTAATCCTAAAGCAATCAGGAGCACTCTGCAGAACGAAGATACACTTGCTGTGAGTGTAAGGAGAAACCAGATTGTATTCATGCAGAGTTTAAAGATGCTCTTCATGAATGAATAACCGTGTGAGTCAGGCCAGTGAAGAGTAACAACACTACGCTCATTATACATCTGCAGGGGTTGTGGACAGAAACATAGTAATACGTTGAGTATTCAGGCGCCTCTCTACAGCTGTCCAGACCACTTATGCCCCTTTCCCACCAACCAGTGTTTCCGCCAGACCAGGGCTGAGAGGGCGTCCACCCCGAGGGGGGGGGGGGGGGTGCTTGAATTTTGACTTCCCTTATAGATACTGTCTTTTTACGTTAGTGAGACGGATCATTTGGCTCGGCTCTCTTAAAGCGCCGGCTGTTTCGGCTCCCAAACGGCTCTTCATGTTACCACAGTTTACCACGGATTCTCAGTTTCTCTGGTGCTCGCAGCTCACTAGCACATTTTCCCCTCTGTGGGACTAATAAAAGGTATTCTGATTCTGATCCAAATCGCGCACGTTCCGTGTTGACCTGTAGCAGGCACCGCCGATGTCGGGGACACGATCTTCAATACTCCGAAAAGAATCCCACCAGACTTCTTTGCCCTTCCAACAGAGGGATGTCCTTGTCCTTTTTCCTTTTCGTTATTCCAAGCGATAAACACTCTCGATCTTCTCTCGAATTATTAATATTTTTGGACGCCCTCGGCTCGAGTTCAGGGCGTCCCGAGCTAAATAAGGGCGTCAAATGACCAGAAAAGCTCTAGCACGGAGCTAGAACGGGAAAAGCGTTGGTGTGAAAGGGGCATTAAAGAGAATCTGATAACACTCCAATTCTGATATGGAAATGAGGTTATTAATGTCAACAGAGTTCCAGCTTCTTCTTTTTTCCAGGGGAGACTTCTCAATCAATCAATCAATGTTTATTTATATAGCCCAATATCACAAATGTTACATTTGTCTCAGTGGTCTTCACAGTTTGTTCAGAATATCAGTATGACAACACGACACCCTCTGTCCTTAGACCCTCACATCGTACAAGGAAACACTTCCGGAGAAAACCCACAGTTTAAAGGGGGACATGGGAGAAACCTCAGGGAGAGCAACAGAGGAGGGATCCCTCTCCCAGGACGGACAGATGTTCAATAGATGCCGTGTGTACATCGAAAAGATAATACCTTTACAACATAGGTTCTGAATTGATCACAGGAAATTAGGAACATGTAATTACCTGCAGATATAAACAGTTTGCTAAGTGTGCTTCTGTTGCCTACTTTACCAGTGATACAATTGGTTAAAGACGAACTGGGTTATAAAGTAGACTACTTTATCTGGGCCAAGTTCATGTATGGCTCTGAATTCCTTTGAGAAGTTTGGTTTATTCAAAAATGTGTTTTATTGTGTCTTAAACACAAAGATGTTATTATATATAATATTAGTTTGGGCTAGATTGTAATTTCTAAGGAGGTCTAAAAAAATATGTCATAACAAAAGGTGACATCTGTAGTTTAGTTGCCATTTGCGAGCCTTCCACCCAAACCACAGAGTTCACTCGCTTTGTTAGCAATCATACAAAGGTTATTTAACAATCTGACGATATAGGAGAGCAGACTAACTGTTATCACTTCATCTAGAGCAGGGGTTCCCAAACTTTTTCTCTCGGGGCCCCCCCTTTGGAGAAAAAAATAAGTCGGGCCTCCCCAACACAAATAGTCAGGCTCAGTGGCGACGCCAGATATTTATTTTGGGGTGCTGCGGGGTAGCTTGACGTTTCATAGAGGGTGCTCAAACATTTAGGGTTTCCCATTAATGTACCGGGCGCTACAGAGAAATGTTCTACTGCAACAATCCCCACGCAAATACACAGTGTGACAGTTACAATGAAGGCTCGAGGCATATAGGTGTAAGCAGGGGTAAAGTGCTATGTTTATAGGTGGTGTGTGGACCTCACATAGGGGGGTCCGGGGGCATGCTCCCCCGGGAAGATTTATTTTTAAATATTGTAGTTAAAAGCATCAATCTGGTGCACTTTGAGAGCAAAAAAAAGAGATCTATGGATACATCTCTCAACACCCATATGAAACAGAAATGTAAACGGATTTTCTTTTTCTTTATGGATATTTTACAAATCACCCTTTTAAACTTTATTCTTTTTTTACTGTCATATAGTATTTCATACCTGTTTTTCATTTATTCTGTTATTTTTGTATAACTATAATGATCACATAAACGTGTGCCTCGGAAATAATTGTTTACATTAATGGTGACCAAAACGTTTGAGACCCACTGAGATAAAACTGAGAGAGTCCTTTAGTTCACTGAGTCTCTCAGTCTGACAGGAGAGGACTCTCCTCCACTTTGTTGTTGAAAAAACTCTTTATATCCATTAGCGTAGCTCGCTAGCACCAGAAGCTAACAACTACGATCTCCGGTACCGGTGCACTCTATCTCTCTCACTCGTGCACGCACACAAAATGGCTCGTTCCACACACACACAGAGCCGAGCTTTAATGAAACACAGAGACCCAGACGTAATAGTACTGTATCATATTATTTTCGAATCAATAATTTTTGTGCGCCCCACACTTTGGGGACCACTGATCTAGATGATGCCTCAATAACAAAATAAAGTGTGGTTTCAATTAATCAAATGTAAACTATAATGATGTCTATTGGTGATATAATGTGAGCTTGTAGAGCTGTTTTTTGACAAATGAAGGGTCAGATTCTAACCATCACTACTCAAATTGACTCTTTCGCTTCCCACAGCTTCCTCTCCTGTAACCATTCAGTCTCCAGTCCACTGAAGAGCAGCACTGTATAACAAACTGTTGAACTAGACATGCAACCTAACAATAAAAAGGACTACACATGACTGCTTGTCTTCTCACTGTGGATTAAAGCAATCTAGGCCACATGCACTTACAACTGTCAACACACATGGAAACACAAGGGGACCTCTGTGAGAAAGATAATACTGTTTGCTTCTGTTAGAGAGCTGACATCTCCCATCTAGGGATGCAGAGCAGCAGCGTGGGCGTGTGGTTGTACTTTCAAATGGTCTTGTACTCCTGCGAGCCTCCCAATACTCTCTCCTTCTCCTCACAGCCCTGACAGCTCCTCATCTTCAGGATCCCACATTGAAGTGGACACAGACAATTAATCGTATTTGAATCGCAATTAGGATTTTGGCAACAACATAATCGAAATAAAACGTTTTTCAGTTGAATTATACTTAAAGTTCAGGGCAATCAACTGTTAAAAACATACTGTTCACATTTTTCTTTTCAATAAATGGATGTTTTCAAAGTAAATGGATAATCGTTTTTAATAATCGTGATATCAATTATTGACCCAAATAATCGAGATTATGATTTTTGCCATAATCGAGCAGCCCTAACAGACGGTGCCTAATCCGTAAAAAAACAAAGTCATCCTGATTATTTTGAAGGGTCAGTTGACTTAACCCACACAAAATTAATATTTCCCCGATTATGTTTTGTGGTATCTAGTCATGTGGAAAGGGTTTGGCTCCATTGTTTTGGGATTTAAAATGTAGTTGGTGGAGCTCCGCGCAGTGAAACAGTGCATTCAAAAACACTCAACAGCAAAGTCTCTTTTCAGAATAGATGCCCCAGTTACTTTGAATAATGCACAGACCTCAGCTTGGGTTTCTTTTCCGAATATGCACGGATTAAATTAAGGACAGAAAAAGAATAAAAACAGAGCATTAGTGAGAGGGTTTACTCCCAAACGTGTAACTCTACATTTCCTGCAGGTAATAATAATATACTATACGTGCGGACCCCTGCAAGCAATACATGGTAGGAAGTGATTTGATCCTAATGAGGCAACTTGGGAGGGAAACTTAAGACATGAATACTGTTGAGATTGTGATATCTGCACGATTTGCATATTAGAGTTAATTCACTTTCTGCTTTTTAATTTATGTGATGCAGTAGCAACACTTAAGACCCTATGCTGTATGAGCAAATCATTTTGCTGCTTGATTCATTTTAAAACAACCTACTCTTGGGGATTGTGAGGGCTCCAAGCCTCACAAACGAACACACATCCTAAAGGTTATGCTTTTGTTTACATCAGACATACATATTGATTTGAAACACCTTTATTTTTGCTAGATTGAGTGCACGCAATCTTGCTTAAAATATCTATTGTCAATTGTGTGGTGTGTAATCATATTGTCAGTGTCTTACAGCTCACCTTGCTCCTGGCAAAAGGCTGAGCTGATGGAAAACACCTGCCTTTATAGATGTGTCAGCTAATTGGACTACGCCATTCCTCTCAAACCCTGAGGGGTGTTTAAAGAGGCCACTCCATTTAAGCCACCCCTTTTTAGAGTCTCTTCCCCCTGCATGCAACAATGGACTGGCCAGTAGGGCTATAAGTTCCTGCAGTGTGGAGATGAGAAGGGGGTATGTGAGTTGCTCTGGGGCAGAAGAGCACACAGGATGTCACCCATTTTTGTGACGTTTTGTTTATGCATTAAATGCTAAATTGTGTATGTTCATAGCTACACCCTTTTTGTTTGATTTGATTTTATTACCCATCCTAAAAATTGTACATATATTGGGTAAATAAAATCCTTATTTTTGCACCTCAACCTGCATTCCTGATTTGTGCGTACCCTGGTCCTTCACAGGGATGAATTGCAAAAAGAACATGTTGTCAAATCGAGCTCAGGGAGTACAAAAATAGTCCTCCGAAACTCTCGTACTTCTTCTCGGCGCAACACAAACCAACGTTGACTTTTCCCCAGCTTGAGCTTCACCTTCTCTTTGTACCTTCTGCTCCGTCGGGTTTCTCTCCACGCCTCCCTCGGCTCTGGACCTGAATTATTCTCTTTGATCAGGTGAGGTTCCCAAGGGAGAGCAGCCTGATGTAGCATGAGCGATGCAGAGAGACGGGATGCAGACCTGTTGAACGCCTTCACACGCCTCCACCATACAGATCATTTACTTAGAGTCAACTGTTGAGTAGACTGTCGTGGCATTTCAATCCTCCGGGTCTCAAACTAGGCTTAAAGTCCTGATGCCATAGTTTCTTATCGTTATCCTGATTTTGAAGGGATACATTCTTTAGAAATGATTCTTTATTTAGGTTAAGGTTGTTCTTACTACTCCCAAAAGGTAAGAAACAAGGCAGAACATTCTACCAAATGTGAGATAAGGATAAAGGCATACAACCACCTTTTGACAAAGAAACAATGTGTACCACTAAGGGCAGTAAGTAATTGTTATCTTGGTTAAAAAGACTACTTTTTGTCATTATTTTATCTATGAAATGTTTGAAAATAGAGAGTAATGCCCCTGATATTTTCCAATTACCTAAATTACAAACATTTATCGAAATAAAAGTATCAAATCTTCACATTTGAGATTCTGGAACTACGGTATGTTAATTTTATGAAAGAAAGTCACAATAAAGCCTCATATCAAAATGAAGCGAATGTGTTTTCATTTAATCTTCATGTTTTCTGAAGTTAAAAAAAGTACATTTGATTCAATTAGTGTTTAAAAACCATCAGTAAACCAAAAAGGATCTGTTTTTAAACTGTCAAAGGAAAACAGTCATCAAATGGAGATGATGAGAATTATTAAAATACTTTGCGAAAGACAGGGTCTCCTCCTGGGACATTTTTGCCATGCTATTTATTTTCCACAAGAGACTGTTATTTTCCACGACAGACTGAAAACAGTCTAAATGTATCTGAGGTTTCCAAGACACACATGGGAACTCTTTCTGAGGAGCAGGAGCACAGAGTTGTTCCTGGTATCCTGCTCCGTATCCTGCATGTTTGTTTGTCTCCGTTACATAACCTCGTGTTGATGTCAGAGCCCCGGGGAGATGATGAAACAGAAATGGCATATGTAGAAGCTACATCTCATTTCCATCTATATATGAATCACTTACATGTTAGTTCTTGTACGCTATGTTTCAATGTCAGCCAAGCAAGACAATGCAAACTATCTCTCCACTCTTTGCCAAACCTCTGAAGAAGACATTAACCTCTGCTAGTAGAGTAAAGGTTAAGAGTAAACATATTGGAAACCACCAAAGAAGAATCACATGAAGACTGATATGTTGCCCTTTAAAAAGGGGACCTATCATGCAAAATGCACTTTTGTACATCTTTTATAGATGACTATGTGTCCCCGGTGTGTCAGGGAACTCGCCAACTGTCAGAAAACACAACCCTCTCTCTTTTCCTCCATACCCAAATCTTTAAAAACGGGGCTTCAACGGATCTGATACAGATTTGAATTATTTTCTACGTCACAGAAGTGGTGCTCCGCCTATATGGCCAATTCTCCACCTATCAGGGGAATGTGGGGTTGGGCCACCGCCGGCCATTGCCGCTCGAAAGCGCTGGAGTCGCTGTAGTACATATGCCAGGCCTGTAAGTGGCGCTGTAGTCTGCCACAAAAGCAGCGAAGAATACTTCCCGCGCATGGTTGCCCTTCTGTTTATTCTCCGCTGTGGCTCTTTTTCTCCCTCCCCGAGGCAAGCGTTTGCTCCTGCTGCTGTAATTCAATGAAATCCCTCCCTTGCTGTAATTATCTCCGGTTAGTCCACCAGCAGATGACAAACACCCACCTCTCCGCCTCTTCCAAGGAACGAGGGGACCGTGCGGCAGAGTTTCAGTTAGATTTTTCTTCGCTGGTCAACATGTCCGTTAAAGTTTAAATCTTCCGGACAAAATTAGAAAAGTGCTGGTCAAAGGTCTTCTTTGTTATTCATTGAGCTTTAAAACAAATGAATAATGACTCTAAATAATCATATATAAGAATAAAACATGGAGGACGGAGATCTCTTTTTGTCCCCCTCTTCTCCCCGCTGCAGCCCAGCAGCTGATCTCAAAGCACGCTCCCCTCTCCTGAAGGGGGCGTGGTCAGCTGCAGCTCACAGAATCAGCCCTTGCAAAAACAGCGCTGGAAAGAGCAAATGGGGCGAAGCCTGCGAGCTAGTTCAGGCAGTCAACTCGAGTGCCACTCTACAACCAACCAATCAGAGTCTCCTTAATATGCCGCTCTATTTAACCTGCCAGATCTCTCTCCATGCATTGCTTGCTGCTGCGATTGCTGCAGCTACCTACGTCGCTGCTGCTTGCCTGCCCCACCACCACCCCAGCTTCCACCCCAGCTTCCACCTGTAGGCTCTGGGGGGTTAGTTATTTAATCATCACTCATCGTGCATGTATATCTATGGAGTGATGATGCCCGAGCCTAATCGCCAAACTCAACTATATGCTGCTTCTAATAAACATGTTAAAGAGTGAAATGAGGCATGGCTAAAATGCAGGATCTGTTTGATATTTTTTTTTTAAAACTATATTTATATACTTTATATAGGTATGGCCCTACAATATATTGTTGAAATATAGCATGATAGGTCACCTTTCAAATCTGCCATTTCAGAAACGTAAAATGTTTTCTAAAAAAGGAATAGTCATTTTCTCATTTGCACATTGAGTGGTGATTCTGGCCACCTGACTCCTACTCCTGAGGGAAATATCTGGCTCTTTAGCTGCTGAATTATCATGCTAGCTCACCAGCTAGTCACTAACAGCGTGTGTCTCTGTAGCTTCATCACTACAAGAGAACATAACAAATCCCACTTGTAACAGACCTTTGCGACTCTTTGATTACACCTTAAAAAAGTTGAAAATGTGTCATCAATGCATCGAGTTAATGCGAACATTTAACACCAGGTTCAACGCCAGGAATGTAACACCTGGATATTTGCTCCCTACTTTGAACAAGAACAGTTTTCCCTGCCCTCTCTAAATCATAATGGACAGCGTAGGTTTCTGTTTGTGCCCTTAAGCTAAGGGCCAAAAAAAGATAATCCATGATGCTGTCTCCATGCTCTCGTGTACTTCCCGGGTCAGTGCTGATAAACATTTGAAATGCTCGTCCTCTGAGCTCTCCTGTTTCTACACTGAACACAAATATAAACGCAACACTTTTGTTTTTGCTCCCA
>CALSBZ010009129.1:12706-25287 GCA_943591055.1 Gobionotothen gibberifrons
GTGGGTGTGGGTGTGTGTGTGTGTGTGTGTGTGTGTGTGTGTGTTGACAGGTAAGTCACCTATTGGTCCTGATTGAACTCCTCACCGTCTGAAGCTCATAATCGATTCAGATTTTTTCCTGAGCTCCTCGTTCTCCTCCTCTGTGACCTCGGCCCCCCTGCTGTGTCTCCAGGGGCCCCGGGGCCTCCCCCCTCTCCCCCCCCCCCCCCCTGCAGCAGCTCCTCCTCCACAGGAAAGCCCCCAGACTGACGCCCCAGCGCCCCCCCCCCCCCCTCCTCCACTTCCACCGCCTCGGAAATACCTGAAGGCCCGCCGAGTGTGAGGGCCGCTCATCTGATGTTCAATCAAACCTTTTAATCTTTGAGTCTTGACACTTTATTCAGGGCTCTCTACCTGAACTCAGATCAGCTTGATGTGGATCCTATGGTTTAACATACTGGTACAACACGTGCATCTAATTACATTTAAATAAATAAAATAACAATAAAATAGGATTCACTTTTACTACTTGAACAAGTGAAAGTGTCGTATTCATATTCTGTGCCAACTGTAAAGTCCACGGAGACAACTGTAACATTTGTGATATTAGGCTATGTAAATAAACAGTGATTGATTGATTGATTGCTTGATTGATTGGTTGATTGATTTATTGATTGATTGAAATTAAGCAACAATTTAGTGAAAATAAAATACAATACATTTTTAACAACTTACCTAAACAATTTAATAGGTTGAGATTTGTACATCTTAAACACACTTAAAGTGATTTATAAAATAAAATAGGAAAACCTTATACATCCTAAAAATAAATCTATAAATTAGATTAAATTAGGATAATATTTTACAATTTAAAGATGGGGTAGGTAATTTTGGAGAAACCAGCTCGAGTGCGCTAGATTTTGAAAATACACAGCCGGAAGAAATCTGCCACTTCCTTCCAGAGCCCCTCCTCCAACACACACGAACACGCACATGACCAATGAGGGCACGAGATAAGTTTGTGCACAGATGGAAGGCTGACAGGCAGGTAGGCCATCCAGTTACTTTAGCCGGCTCAGATGATTGGTCGTGCTTTTTACAGCGCCACGGCTTCCACAGATTCATTTTTTTATGGATTTTTTGTCAAAGCACTTCAGATATTCATTGCTATCGGGATGTTAAGAGCATTCCATGGAATATAACAACAAGTGTATCTGAAATGAATTACCTACCCCACCTTTAAACAAGTAAAATTAAGTTAGAATTGTATTAAAATATAAAACATCAATATAATTAAATACAAATAAAGTAGGGTTACATTTTACAACTTAAACACGTACAAATATAAGTGATTTATAAAAAATATATATTTTCTGCCCTAAGAAAATGTAAAACATATAAATAAATAAATAAATAAATAATAATAAATTAAGATTACAATTCAACATTAATACATTATAAAACAATAAATATATAAAAAATAATGATATAAGCATACATGGACATTTAATTGCACCTACAGATCTCCCAGTAAAACAACCAGTGGAGTTACAGTCACCAGGCTCCATCTAGTGGTCAGACATGCACCCTGCACCACTAACTCATGCACCTAAGAACAGATTAAACATGTTGGTTCCTCAGAAACTCCATACACTTTTTAATATTGTAAATCCCGCACATGTTGCTCCATGCTACCTCTTTTTAAATTACGTTACATGTCACTTGTTAGACACTTTTATCCAAAGCAACTTACATACTCAATACTGTGAGCATTTTGGGGTGAAGTGTCTCAGGAACACAACGACATGCTGACAGCAGTGGAGTTTGAACCTGTATCTCTATGCACCACTTATACCAAAGTTAATTCCTCATATGTGTACTTGGTGATAAAACCCATTATAATTATACCCAAAGATCTCCATATATCAGATTGTAATGGGGCATTTTGTGCTAAGGTTATAGTAAAGTATCACAAAAATTACAAAAACATTTAGTATAATATTTAGAAAAATGCGAGAAAAAGAATTGGTAGTATGTTCGGAAAAAAGTCATTTCATAGTATGTCGAAAAACAGGAACATAATTCAGTATAACATGTATAAAAATAACTCAAATGATAAATGGACTGTACGTATACATCTCTTTATCAGGTTTCTTCGACTTTTTGTAAAAATGTTGACCGAGAAGTAAGTTCGAAATTTCCAAATTGTGACTTTTGACGTTTGAAATTTGACCAAAAGTGATTTATTTCTGGGATTAAAGTAAAAAATTCCCAGAAAAAACACATAAAGTTGGAAAAAAGTCAGAGATCATTTTTGTCTGACTTTTCTGATTTTCTTTGGGTGAGAATATAAAAAAAAAAAACCTTTTGGTCAAAACTTCTCTAAACGTGGTCCTCATCCTCTTCCGTACAAATAATAAAGTGTGAGAAATGAACATGAGTGATTCTGTTGTAAGAAACTGAATCTGTTCATCGGCTCTGAAACCAAAATAAAGATCGTTTCCCTCAAAATAAAACACGGTTTAATTTTAGCTTCAGTTTCAAACTGGTTCATGAAGGAAGAATCCGGACCGAGCTTCTGATGAATTATTTCCAATGAAATGTAAATAATATTCTCCTGAGTTTCCTCCTGAATAATAAAGATATCTGTACATCCAGTGTGTGTCTTCTCCTCTCACCTGCTGCTCACTGATTGGACCTGCAGGGAAGCTCACACACACACACACACACACACACACACACACACACACACACACACACACAGATTGCAGCAAAGCGATGCAATTCGGCAAAGTGTGACGTCACCCCATTCAAAGGTGAATGGGCAGAAGCGTTGAAGCTGCAACGCACGCCGCCATGTGGACGGGCCGTAACCCTCCAGATGGAAACCCCTCAGTATATTAAAGGTTTTAACGTTGTTCATTGCCAGATCTACTCTGTAGCTAATGTGCACATGACAATAAAGCCTCAAAACTTGAAACAGGAAATACACATTTCCACTGATACATGTAACATTCTTTATTCACCTCAGTTGATGCTGAACACTCACACAGTTTTTCCTCAGCGTGCTTCATGTTTTGTTTCACTAGTAGAAAGGGACGTCGTTCATGCACTATTTTATCTGTTCTATTTGTTCTATGTCCTATATATATATATATATATATTCATGTTGCTCTGTTGGAGGACATCGGGAGCAGCTCGGGGGTTCAGTATCTTGCTCAATTTACATCAGGATCAAACCCCCTACCCTTCCATTGGTAGAACACCTCTCTCCCTCACAGCCCCAGTCCCCCAAACTGGGGTCTGGACCCCCTCAACTCTAACCATCAGATCAATGTCTTCCTGTGCAGCAAACTCAAGATATCAACATGTTCAGATCAGAAGTCCAGACACGAAGAGCGTGGCTTTGACGTAAGTCCAAACCCAAAGATTACCTTTTAACTTTAACCCTTCAAAGTTTCCACTGACGATGAGATAAAGATGTCATGTTTTCGGTCCACCAATGAGACGCTGTTGCTGAGGGTTGATACAGATCTTAGGAAGTGAGCGGTGTCAGTGTTTGCACAACACTCACGAGGAAACAAAGTCTCCTTTCACACCGGGGACACATATCTATGTATAAAACACACCAAGAAGTGCATTTTGCATGATAGGTGACCTTTAAAAACATATATATACCTCATCATCTCGTAAAAGGTACTCCTTACGTACTGGAGGGTCTGCACACATTTTGCTGTTTAGTTTTTGCTTCATTAAACGTCTTTGATTAGAGCCAAAGTCCAACTGGTCCTGAGCATCCTTAAGTGTTCCCACAATGCACAATCACTGGTTTACAGTAGCTTCCAGACACTGGGACAGGCCTACAGTTCAGGACTTGGTTAAACCATTGGGATTACCAGCAGGGATACAGGGGGACAATACATCCAAACACTATATATTACGAAGCATAGGCTTTGGGTGCTCTTAATCCATGTACTGTATGCACTACAAAAGAGCAGATAGTGTTTGTTGGAAAAGGATCAGATTGTGTTTCTGTTTTTTAAACTGTAGTATGTGCTCATGTGTTTCACTGTTGGTTTAAAGGCTACTGCCTGCTTCATGAAAGGCAGGTTTTCCTATAAATACAATCATTTCTGATCCTAAATGTCTTTGTTTCTTCTTTGCTAAGGTCACATCGTTCTGTTGTCTCACAGAATACACTTCAGTCAAAAACATCTCATTGATAAAAGGTAATCCCAAAGTAATCAGGTTACATTACTTTTATATTGTGAGACTCAGATGAGGTTCCTGAGGTTACTCCTTGGTCTTTGTCTTTGGGATGTGTTCCTTATGTTAGTTTTGGTATCCAGTGTTATAAATGATTGTAAAAAGGGCGAAGCAGCTGAAGACAGAGAGACTTTTCTCCGTCTCAGTGGAGTCTTTTTTTTAGGCGGTGATACTCTCATCACAAGACGGGGAGAGTCAGATCCAAGACTATCCTGAAGTTAACAACCACTTCTAGATCAATACTGCACTGGAGCTGAACTTAATATGAGTTTCCTTCCATCCATACCGAAACATAAGTGGGTCTAGACTCCCTTCATCACACCAGAGACCCTCAGGAACAGCCAACTGTTACAGGCTTTGACGTAAGTGCAAACCCAGAGATTACTTGATAACTCTAACCCTCCTACATTTCTTTAAATGTATACGTAAAAATGTTTAAAATAAATGAAGATACTCTCTGTACTCTTAAAGGCACAATGTCAGCAGGTCAGGTCCACAGCAGTTCTGGAGCCCTCTCTCATCTGTGGCCCGTCTGGTCAGCTGCTGCAAAAGATCAGTTTGGAGGCACAGAAGTCCTAGACTTCTTAGCCGGAGGAGGAGAGGTAGACCTTTCCTCCAGCTCCCTAGGACTAATGTCAAATTAATGTTTGACATTTATGTTCTGTAACATACCAGCGAGGTGGTTCCCTCTCATTACTGTGGAGTCTCAGTGAGAGACCCCTCCTAGATGCTGGCAACAATTGATCAGTTAACTCTTATATGAGTGTCTATTATTAACCATCACTCAACAGAACGTCTATAAAGGGACTGAAAAATTGCAATAGTAAATATCACTAATGTTCTTACAAATATTGTGACATCTACTTGGTTTTAAATTCATTACTACCAACCAGGAGTTGGATAAACACCAGATACTACAAAAGGAGTTGGTCCAAATCTCCAAAGTGAGCAAACCTATTCTAATGACTTTTAGCAGTTAAAAAGCTTCTAACATTATTCTACTTATTGAACTGCTCCCTGATAGGAAGACACTAATAACACAACTGAACTCTTCTTTCTGCTAACAATGGATAAATCAATAAACAACTCAGCATTGGCCGATTGATAAGGCCATGTTGCCAGTTTCTAATAAGTCAAATGGGGCTAAGGTCAAAATCACAAATCCCCCACTCTTTAACGACTTTGGGGTAATCAAAACTAAATCAAAAAAGAGTCAAAATGATTCCAATCAGGATCTCTTGCATTGACTGGGATGAAGCATTCTCAGAGGTAACGTTCTGTCTCTCCATGACGTACTGTCACTGTCTCAGGTCCAGAGAGTTGTGAGAGTATGTAAAGGCAGGGGTGCTGATCTCTATCTCGGAGCTGCATGTCAAACCACATCAACATCCGGTGCTTAACATGCAGCAAGGAGGAGAGTCAAAGAAGGAGAAATCTCCCTCGAAGGCGTTTTGAAAATGTTCTCTATAAATGTTATCTTAAGCAGCTTTTATGGATAAAGGCTTTTAGCAAAGTTGGGAGAGGAGAAATCATGTTGATCTACCGAAGCCAACCTCTCCATTTCCCCCTGAACAACAGGATTCTCCCTCCTTACATTTCTACATGTGTTTAACTCTTGTTTTGTTAACCCATGACCCAAAAAGAAACATGTGCATTTTAAGATTAGCCATAGTAGTTTAAGGGCCAGCCAAATCATCTTAAAGGTGAATTTGATCAGGAAAACACAGAACACTTCTTTGCTAAAGTATGAGAATGAAGAAAGGAGATTGAAGAGGAGAAATGATTGTAAATGTATAAATGTAAATATGTAAGTAGGAATAACTTGCAGACATGATTGAAAGGATAATCATTGATCAGCAGTGAGTAAGGGGATCAATAAGCATCTGCTTCCTCCTGCTCCCTTCGGACACATAGGATTCATTATTATTATTAATATGAACATTTTTGTTGAATATATTAATAATATTATGAATATTGAGAAATACTGTATTCTAACAATACGGTATTCTGTTTTTCACTTTTGCTATTTTTTATTTGTTTTTTAATCTGTTTGAAATAAAGATGGAAATGAAATGAAGTAAATATTGATATATTGACTGCAGGGGCTGGGATCAAACCCCCTACCCTTCCATTGGTAGAACACCTCTCTACCTCACAGCCCCAGTCCCCCAAACTGGTGTCTGGACCCCCTCAACTCTAACCATCAGATCAATGTCTTCCTGTGCAGCAAACTCAAGATATCAACATGTTCAGATCAGAAGTCTAACCATAGCGTGCTTTGACGTCAGTCCAAACCCAGAGATGACCTGATGACCTGATGACCTGAACGCTGCGGAGTTTCCACTGACGATGAGATAAAGATGTCATGTTTTGGGTCCACCAATGAGACGCTGTTGCTGCGGGTTGACACAGATCTTATAAGTGAGCGGTGTCAGTGTTTGCACAACACTCTCGAGGAAACCTCCGAGCAGAATGGCTGCAGTCTCAGAGCTCTCCGTGCTGCTGCTTGCTCTCATCAGCAACATTCACACTGAAGAACTCATCATCATTCTAAAGGAAAGAGACTCTCTCACCTTCGAGCTCCCAGAGGAGGCCGGCTCCTGCCTGATCTCCAGATCTGTTGGTGAGGAGAAGCTGGTCCTGTGGAACACCTCTGACCTCTGGCCCCAGAACTCCTCAGTACCTGAAGACCTGAAGCAACGACTCGTCAGCGTGGCCAATACTTCTTCCTACAAGATCAACAACCTGACCCGTTCAGACTCCGGCCTGTACCAAGAGGAGTGCTGGACTGAGGGCAAAGTGACTCATGAGAGAAACATCACAGTTACTGTTTGTGGTTCATCATCTGGGTACGGATATGAATTCATGAGAGATGAAGAAACAATAGACCTGCCTTGTCGTGGAGCAGCTGACCACCTGGATGTCCAGTGGCTCAAACGGGATTATCGACATGAACAGAAAATATGGACCAGAGTTTTTGGGGACGATACGGCATCAGTGATGGACAATGATAGAGGAAGATACCAAGTGGTGAAGAACACATCAGCTCTACGTATATCCAACATCTCAACAGCTGACCTCGGATTATACACCTGTCTGCTGATGAACCAACAGCAGTGTGTTAGCAGTTACACTGTAGAGTATCAGCTGCACTATGACAGTATATATCGCTCAGTGGAAGACACGGCTGTGTTGCAGTGCCCTGACACTGGTTTCAATAAAGAGAAGCCTCCAGATTGGAAGACTGAGTTATTCAACATTCACCAAGAACAACACAACCAGTCTGTGGACCAGAACTACTCTCTGGTGTTAACATCAGTAACGTTAAATCACTCAGGTTGGTACTCTTGTAATAACTTAAATGCTGTGAAATCATATGAGCTGTTGGTGTGCCCCAAATCCCCCCCCCCCGCCCTGCTGTAGAGCTCTTCTCAGGGGGAGAAGAAGTCACTCTCAGATGCAAAGATTGGGAAAAGGGTCAGGATCACTTTTGGTTCTTTAAGTCGAACCGAACCAAAGGAAGAACCTTTAGTTTAGATTCTATTGAGATCAGTAGCAATGTGCGCAGCTACACTGATGGGAGATTGGTTATTTCTGATGTCTCTCTGGAAGACACAGGAGAGTATTGGTGTGCAGTTTTTGATGGTCGTCAGTGTCTGTCTTCAACCAAGACCCTCCTGCGCAGAGACCCCTTTGGGGTTCACTCCACCTTCTACGCAGTGAGATGCTCAGCGCTCAGTGTTCTGCTGCTGGTGCTCTGTGTTGCTGTAGTTACGGTGACCCTGAGGACCAGAACACGGGACACTTAATATGCATCTGTTCATTTCACTTCACTCTGTCCTCGTCCTCTTTAATACAGCGGCTCAGAAACAGGATTTAAACTCTGGATGTGAGAGAGAGAGAGAGAGAGAGAGAGAGAGAGAGAGAGAGAGAGAGAGACCAACGGCAACATGTAACATCATCATTATTATTATAATAGTTATTGATAATTTCATCAACAATTAAAAAATATAAAAGGCGAAACTTCAGAAAGTAAATCAAATATATAAACACCCCAAAATATAAATATCCCAAAATACAGAGAAAAAAGGGTTTTAAATGTTGAAAGTAAATAAAGATATTGTTATTAATATAAACATATATTTAGTTGTGTATGAATATATTCTTGTATATTGTAAATATATGTGTGTTTCGCTCTTCTTGTAAAGACTTGTGATGTTAGGATCCCTGCTCCGCTCTGCTCCGTGTTGTTTTCAGATATATTGTTAAATGTTCACTTAACCTTTTAAACATCGCTTTTACATTCAATGATTTTAATCCCCTTATTTTTAATCCTGTGTTTTTATTCTGATGTTTTATTTCAAATCAAATAATTGCGATTTTCTTTGAATTGGATGTGAAAGAATGTGATTGATGTTTGATGCATTTCATAAGTCCTGTCTCTTTCATGGTGTCAGTGTTATATCACCTCAGACCTTGGTATATATATCTATCAGTTATCAAGTGTCTGTATAATAAAGATTACAACCAATCACACCTGGAAGACCCTTCTTGCTGTTTCTGATCATTATAATATTATTATTTACAACAGAGCTTTTCAAATGACTGACTCATATTCAAAAGTAACGTCCACAAAGTGGATGAAATGATGAACCCTTTCCCTCCTATCAGATGCTTCTCTTTGGAACGAGGCCACACTTCAGCCCATTATGATTATCATGTATTATTCTTATTCATTTTCTCTCTCTCTTTTATTTCAGTAATTGTTCTGTAAGCTGAGATAAACATAGATATCTTTCTACATGATAAAAGTCAGATTATTGCCCCCCATGGAGAGATGTATGTTATATGCTCAGTAGCTACTCTGCACACATTGAGCCTGTATGCGGGTCTATGTTGTATGCGTGCATGTCTGAATGTTTACAGAGATGACGATAAAAAGAGAATAAAAAAAAAAGAAATGAGGAATCTGAAATGTGGATAAAAAGGGGTTTAACCCTCCAGATGGAAACCCCTCAGTATATCAAAGGTTCTAAGGGTTAGTTGGATTATAAGGGGAAGTTTGAGGAGGTTTCATGGACCTCTTTCAGAGAGATGAGAGGAGCCTAAACCACTGAGGCTCCGACACAGATCCTGAGATATGGAAGAGCAGCGTCACAGAGTACACACACACACACACACACAACGGTATTGCGTTCCACTCTTTATTTTGTACACACTAGTTTCCTTAAAGAGTCGGGTGCTGCAGCCTGGCTCTCTCCCAGTGCTGGGTACTAGTTAATGCCACTATCCCCAAATTGAAAACACTTTTCCTTTAAGTGGACATCACATTTCCATTGTGTGGAAGTTTGTCCAATGGCACGAAGAATTATTATTATTTGTGTCCAAAAAGAGGAAGTTTCCCTAACTATACATAGACATGGTTCACAGAGTCAGACTCTATATATATATATATATATATATACATACATATATATGTATATCAGTGTTTCCCCTAGGTTTACTGCTTTGGGGGGGTGCTGTTTAACAGGGGGGGGGGGGGCATTGGGATATTTTTTTTTTTAAATCCTCTGGAGCAGAGCAGCATCAGTGTTTCTTAGGGTCAAAAACACATCTTAAAATGAAAGCATTTAGTTTATTTAATGAAAGAGCACATGTTCAATGTGAAAAGTGACAGTAGATATAGATTAGTTGCAATTTGGTGCTATATAAATATATATAAAAAAACACCTTCAATTTCAGGGAGGGCGCGGGGCTCCGTTGGCGGGGCTCCGCGCCCCTCCAAGACAATGGTAGGGGAAACACTGTATATACATACATATATGTATATATACATACATATATATAAATATATATATACATACATATATAAATATATATATATACACATACATACACATACCATATACACATACATACATATATATATATATATACACATACATACATATATACATACATATATATATATACACATACATACATATATATACATACATATTTATATATATATACATAAATACATATATACATATACATATATATATATAAAAACATATATATATATATATATATATATATACATACATACACACATATATATACACACATATATATGTGTGTGTGTGTGTGTGTGATCCTCTTTTAACATGTAAACTACACAGGAAAATAAAGCAACAAGACAACATTTACTTCAGACTAACAACACGCACAGCCCCCCCCCCCCCCCACACACACACACACACAGGAGTCAGTTTGCGTAGATATTTATTTACACATCAAACAGTGGCCGTTATAAGAAAAAGAAAACAACATTTTTACAGTTTATTTACATCACCTGAAAGGCATTATGAAAAAACTGTACATTGAAATCTGAAAACAACAACAAACGTAAAAAGCTAAATGAGTTCACAGGAAAATATAAAACAGAGGGATGATGAAACTTAAATAAAATGAATATATGGAACTTATTTACGGGGAAGATATCACATTAATCTCATTTCCTCGACTGACTATAAACACAATATTGCACTTTTATTTGACGTATTGTGGAGTGTAGAAGAGTGAGTTCAAATAAAGGTAGAACGATGTTTATATTCAACACAGCTCGTGGTTTAAAACTGATGATCATTGAAACTATTAATTACTAATTCATTTACAAGCTTCTCAAATAAATTCTGTTTAAATCTGAATTAAATTCCACCTTTTTTTTTTTATGCACTTTGAGTGTTTTTGCCCGGAAACACTGTAGCTCTAATTTTGGTCGTTTCTTCAAGACATTTTGAATATTCTCCGGATAGGAGAGACCTCAAAATCCTTTGATACTAAACTAAAAATTGCAAAACCGGCTGTTGGAACCCAATAATAAAACACTTGTAAAGCCTTCAAACTCACACACGTGTTCAAACATTTGATAAATAAGTGTTTCAATGCATTGGTTTTCGCTTGTCAATGTAGATTAAAGAACATTTGACCTGTTCACGTTAACACGCATTATCCTGGTAAATTACTCAATAATGTGCAGAGAAAGTGCTAATTATTCCGTCTTTCCTTCTCTGATGTATTATATTTAATCAGCAAAGTAGTGTGTTGGTAGAGAGAGGAGGTGATTTGATAGATTTTCTAATAAAAATTAGCCAAAATGAACCAGAAAGTCTTGTTTGTTATCAAGGACTTCATTACGTGTGAACGAAAACTGCTATTTGGGGTATTTAACTAGCATGTAGCATGTAGCATGTAGCATGTGCTTAATATGTGTGTTTAACTGATCATGTTTCATTCCAGAATCTGACTTGACCTTTTATTTATTATGTTACTAACACTTTGTTTCATTTTGACTTCCCTTAGAAGAGGTTGTGAGTTGAGTTTCTTTAGTTTTCTGAAGAAGCACAGTTTGAACCTTGAGGTAAAAACATGAATGGCCTTCATTCGATCTGTTGAACAATAGAGTTTCACCTTAAATATAACACTGATTTAATCTTTGACATGTATACTGGCTGTTTGTGTAAAACAACATATTGTTGTTAATGGAGTTATTTAGTGTAACAGTGGTACGATGCAGAAAAACATGACTTTTTAACCCCAGAGGAGATTTCTGATATTTGTAAGTTTTTTTTTAATCCATACAATTAAAAAAAATTTTATCCAATTTTTTAAGTATTTTTTTTGAATGATTTTTTTTAAGGTTTGTTTAATCCACATTTTTTTTAATCCAATTTATTTTTAAGTTTTTTTTTTTTTTAAATGAATTACTTTTAATCTACATTTATTACGTTTTTTTTTGTAAATCCAATTTATTTTTAAGTTTTTTTTTGTAAATCCAATTTATTTTTAAAGTTTTTTTTTGTAAATCCAATTTATTTTTAAAGTTTTTTTTTAAATCAATTTTATTTGTAAGGTTTTTTTTGTTTGTTTTTAATTGAATTTATTTTTAAGTTTTTTTTGTTTTTTTTTGTTTCCAATTTCTTTTTACGTTTTTTCTTTTAATTCAATTCATTTTAAACTTTTTTTTTGTCATCACCCTCTTTTCTCAGCTCTTTAATTCATATGTTTGTTTTTTGCACTAAACAACCGTTATACCTTGTAATAGGTATCTTCTTAGTAGTAGTATACAGTCAATCTGTTATTTCTAATTAATTTATTATTTGCTGTCATTTCTCTTTCTGGTTTGTTTTGAAAATAAAATAATAAATAATTGAAATGAACAGAAAATAAAAGTAGCAACTAATTTCACTTAAAAAAAAAAGGGGGAAAAAATTATATATAAATATAAAAGCTGCTTGGTCCGTGTTTAAGGCTCACTTGCTGCTGGGAAAATGGAGTGTGTGTGTGTGTGT
>CALSBZ010009427.1:19720-52851 GCA_943591055.1 Gobionotothen gibberifrons
TATGTTGTTTTTGTTTGTAGAAGTGCATCATTCATTGATTTATTGTAAAATGAATCTGAACTTTTTGATCTGTTATGATGATAAACTGAAGCAATTTCTAAATTAACCCAATTAAGTGAGTTTTAAATCGTCCTACTTAGTTTATAAGGAAATTATGAAGAGGAACAAATTAAATGATTTGAAAATGATATCTATGTAGGTGCTGACGCTGTTGGCGGTTCTAGTGTTAACAGACATTTAAATTAAATATGTGTAATGGCTAATGCCATATATGATTTTCTTACCTGGAATTCTGCCTTTTTGAACAGACTGCTTGATTGAGTCCTAGCTATATTGTCTGTAGTTCTAGGGTTAATATGAATCTAATATGATTGTCATCGGTCTAAATTAGATTTCAAATGATTAACTGTGTATGTAATGAAGATCAACCACTGTCTTTTAACTGAATTAAATGCGGAAACTGCGCTTATTCATCAGAATTTCTTATGACTTGACTTGACTTGCTTGACCTGAGCAATGACTTGACTTGACTTGCTTGACTTTCACCACAGTGACTTGGGACTTGCTTGATACTTGTAGGTCAAGACTTGAGACTTGCTCATGACTTGCACATGTAGGACTTACTCCCACCTCTGCCGTTTTGTCTTCTCTTTGCTTAATCGATTTGAAACCAAGTCTAACGTAGCTTAAATTTAACGTTAGCTTTCTAGCTAACACAACACACGCACATACCTTTCTCTGTGGGTTTTTTTGTAGTGACGAATGAAGTTGGATGTTGTGGTGGTCGTGTCAACGATCTTTATGCTGCAGATCCTGCATACCGCTGTTCTCTTCTTATTACCGTCATCGACAAAATAATCCTTGAATCCAAACTTCACTATTTTTGGTGTAACGCTAGCCGCTGCCATGTTAACTGACACTCCTGCCTTCTAGTGGGTTGCCAGGTTTGCGCGCACGGCGCTATAATCAAGTTTTTCGAAAAAACTAAACGTAATAGCCTATCTCACTACAAAAACAAACGCAAATATTTAATTTTAAACAGTCAAGTCCTTTCAAGTCATCTATCGCAAGCTTAAGTCAAGTCTCAAGTCATAAATACCAAGTCAAAGTCAAGTCAAGTCTTTTATCAATGTTAGTCAAGCAAGTCTCAAGTCACAAAATATGCGACTCGAGTCATGACTCGAGTCAAGTCACGTGACTCGAGTCCCCACCTCTGCCAGAAATGAGAACTAAGCCGTGAAGTATTTTTAAAGTATGAAGTACAGCTGTAAAATTGCAATAAATGAAAAGTCATGAAAGAGAATATGTGGAGAAGAGGCGTGTTTAGTTATATATTGAATGTACAACCACAGCGGAAGAGTGCAATGCAGAACAAACCGGCAGAAGAGGAGGAGTCATCTGGGTCTACATAAACAGCTGAGAATGCGTTATTCTGGCCTCTTTTCTTCACACTACGGAGGACAACAGCTGTTTCTCCTCCACTGAACTGCCTCCTGTTTGTGACAATGCCGAGCCATATTTCTTATTAAAGTAACGACATTTGAAACTTAATCCAGAGACTCAATTTGGTCTCATTTATCCTAAACTTCTCTCCTGGACGCGTGAATAACGAATAAGCAAATAGCAGCAAGAACCTTCATTTTGGCCGTGATGGCGGCGATGTGTCCTTCTAGGGCCAATTGTTCTCTTCTTCTCCTCAGCTCATGTTCCGGTTTTTCCAAAGCATGTCTCTGTTGAAGTAGATTTTGTAAAACCATCAGGGCAGCAACTTCCACCTGAGCTTTTATATAAGCAGATGCATTTCTCGATAGGCCTACTCTGGATCTTGAGCCATGAAAAGTCAATTTGCTATTTCTGTTTCGAATATTTAACACACTTTCCACTTCATCCTCATTTTCGACAGTATTCACAAATGTCAATCTTGTCACAGACGTGGTGCCTGATCAGTGATCACAGCTGTGCACGTTACAAACAATTCCGGAAATCCAAACCTTTGCCGATATCGGCATAACCAGCACCCACAAAACAGGCCAAATAACAGTCCCCAATGGACTAACGGCAGCTGCACTTCCAAACTGTGTTCCAAACAAAAAATACACAGAATGAACGCAATTGTGCCTACCGCCTTAACTGGCTGTGATGATGTGCTCCAGTCAATCAGTTTGCACCTGCGGCCACGGTTAATTGTGGCTTTTCCTGTCCACTTCGCCGAGGGGGAAACTGTCTCAGTGTTCCAACTCTGTGATCCCGAACGTCCGGCTTCGTCTGCTTAGGACCCGATCCATTCCGTCGCGTCTACGATGCGGTGATCCGTTTTCTGTTGACAAATGTAGCGGCAATAACTCCCTATGAGTTAGCCGCTGAGAGGCTAAAATGTGCTCTTTGCTGTGACGCGTTCCATGAAGGAGTCGGTAGTCATTTGTAGTCCATGGTGTTTAATATAGACGAAAACAAACAATATACAACTCCAGACCTGACGGTCAACAGAAAGTATCAGAGTGCCATTCACCCTCCTCCTACATCATATCCTCCAAACCGGCATCCAACAGGTGACTAAATACCAATAAACCACACCCACGTGACCCTTTTGACCATTGTGATAAACAATAAGAATTAAACGTGATGCAAACAGAATTGAAGATAATAATAGAAGTAATAAGTAATGGCAAAACAAGCATTAAGGCTCCTACAGCACCTACTATCCTCATCTCTAAAGGCCTCCCCTCTTAATCTTTTATTTTGGTGACACACTGAGTTAAAAAAGAATTCATGTCTCTATAGCGGTACAACTTTGATAGACAGCAGCAACCATTGCTCCATTACAACAATATTATGTACATTAAAGGTGAGGTGTCATGGCCATTTCCACTGATCATAATTCCATTGTTGAGGTATACTAAAATAGAAAAATACTGTGCAATTTTCCAAACTCACATTGGTTTCGCATACAGCATCTCTGTAAAGTGTGTGTATTCACTTTCTCCACTAAACGGCTCGCTGCAGCTCTCCCCCCCCCCTCCCTGTGAGCCCAGTGTGCTCCGATTGGTCAGCTCGGCCCCTCTGTTCTGATTAGTCAACCACCAGAGAGGCTCCGCCCATGTCTAACACAGTGCTTTTTCGGCTCGCAGTGGGAACATCAGTATTACAATGGCGTCGATACAGCCTTATATGTTTGAACCGGAGTCCGATCCCGAAAGTGAGACGGACCGTGAAGGACCAGAGCCACCGTCTCAAGCTAGATTACAGCAGGCGGTTTCAGAGTGGAAAGTTTTAATTTTGTATAGCTCTTACATATGTTAGAAATGTATAATTTATCTACATCAGTGACAAGTGTGTCCGCTGACTAACTTTCCAACTTGTTATTTTTAGGTGCACGTGTGGAAACTGCGCAGCGATGCCTACTGAGAGAGAAAACCTCTGTTGCAGGGAAATTAGAAAGGTGACAGATACAACAAAAACACAGTAACAGTAGCACACAACATTATATACACCAGCCAACCCCAATTAGCGGCCCGCGGGCCAGATCCGGCCTGCGAGAGGCAAATGCATGGCCCGCGCTGATCTACTGACATTCACTTGTTATAACATAAAAAACATAAAATAAAATGTCCGCGGTTTCGCTTTATTTTGACCTCCGTCGACATTCGTAAACCTGACCCTTGACCCTATCGCGTGCATGCAAGACGTGCTTCGCGCGCTTGATTTACTCATCACCACCTGGAATAGCAGCAAACACATATAAACAATAGCTCGCCAGCTAGCCGCCTGTCATCCCAGCCCAGCGATTGACCAACATGACACTAACGGGCCGTGGATAACTCAAACCCAGGATGGAATTCGCTAAGAAGAGGAAGGTAGACCAGGAGAACCGTCAGTTCAAAACTGACTGGACTGAGAAGTATTGTTTTTTTTTACCGGACCACGCCAATGCTAAACCGACTTGTTTGATTTGCATGCAGAATGTAGCAACCTGAAGCGGCACTTCACCTCTATTCATGCTGCCAGTTTTTAATGCTAACTATCCAGAGAAATCCGACCAGCGCACACAAAAGATAGCAGGCTTGCTTGCATCATACAAGCACTCTGTTTCCACAATGTCGAAAACAACATCGGCACAAGAGAGCGCAACAGCTGCCTCATTGCACGTCTCTTGGACGCTCGCTAGAGCCAAGAAGCCGTTTGCTGATGCCGAGTTAATTAAACGGTGTGCGATAGACATGGCTCGTGAAGTTTTAAATCATGATGAAAAACAACAAAAAAAGGTTGAGCTACTAAAGCAGGTGCCGCTGTCGGCTAACACGGCAACCAGAAGAGTAGAGGTTTTAGCGGAGGAGTGTTGTGAAACTCTCTCTGTCTTCCTGTCTTTCCGTGTGTGTGTGTGTGTGTGTGTGTGTGTGTGTGTGTGTGTGTGTGTGTTACAGTGTTACAGTGTTTGCTGAATTGGATGTGGACCTGTCTGACTATTTGATCAGAGTTCACTCTGTTGTTTTTTATTTGTGTTGTATTGTTATGCCCCATCAGACCACAGCAAAATCATTTGTATTTGTTAAAGCATTTATTTATTATTATTGTTAATAAATGTTTAATTTCGGCCTAATTTTGTTTCAAGGATGCATTTTTCCTTTACTCTCAACACAGGGTTTGTTTAATTACTACTGCCACTACTACAACAATTATAATAGAGGTAACATCTGCACATAGTGTAAAACAACTTTTAGTGACACATAACATTTTGGCCCCGAGCTTGTCATGCTTGACAAAAATTGGCCCTTTGGTAAATATAATTGGGGAACCATACATACTTGTCAAGTCAATAGACTATTATATGCCCTTTTATTTATTCTATAGTAATTGAATGTTTATTTTGTGAACCTTGCCATAGTTGGATTTAATTGCTAAACGTGTTATCTTACACATATCGTATCTTCCTTTAGGTTTTAGGACGAATGAACCAAGTCCCAGGACCTATTGTGTGCATGGTTGACCACCCCGGACTAGAGCCAAACTGCCTCAACCCATACACCCTGCAGAACCTCCATAACATTTATAAATTTGATTATGGACCTTTGAGGCGTAGAACGGAAGGAGTGTGAGTTATTTTTACCTGTAATAAACTACTACTGTATTTGATGAAAAATCAAATCATGGTTTGCTATATATGAATGATATGCTATCTAGGAGCAAATAATTCAGGGAAGAAAGGCTATCACGTAGTTCTATCACACTTTATTTTTTATAAATGTACAAAATGATCATGTGTAAATATACATACATACACACTGTATAAGATACGATGGACCTTTATTAATCCCTGTGGGGAAATTCAGTTGTTCAAGCAGCCAGAGGGTAAGGGTGAAAAACAGGACAGCACATATAACTTATCATGCATTCCTCCTCTTATAGGCGTTTCCGGCATATTTCCTATCGAAGCTTTGTAAGCTGGTGCTGGGGCTTTTTGGGACGGGGTGTCAGAGTGGTCATCCCGTCGTGTGTGATCCGCCGGATCCGCCAGGAGTTTCCTGATCTGGGTGGACAGTATGTTGGCTTCCGACCGCCCCTAGACTGAAACGTGAGACATGGCGGGCAACCACTTCCTCCTTTGAGGGCCTGTCAAAGTGAGTGCACAGGTCCTTTGGGATGTTGATTTTCTTCATCTCCTCCACAAACGGTCTTGGGACCTCAAAGACTTCTTCAAAAACCAGCCTCATCAGCTCACCCACGTACACTGAAAAATATAACATTCATATAATAATTTATTATTTGTATTCACTTATTCATTTTTCTTTCAGTGTGGCTATCTCTCTAGTTCGTCCTCAGATGTGCCCTCCATCGTCTGTTCCAGTCTTCCCGGTTCTCCAGTTCCTTTTTACTTTATGTTTGTAATAAAAACATATATATTTGACAACTTACTGTATGTAGGGTCCTTCTTTACAGGCTTTGCGGTACATTCTCCCCTCCTTGCTTTTGGAAAGGACAATCTGTACACAGGTAGTCCTGCAGCTGTTGTGGCTTGCTCATGGTCAGCATTCTCATTGTGATGCATGGCTGCTAGACACAACCTATAGAATAGCAAAATAAAATGAGAGTTTGTGTTATGACAGAATAAAACCCTCATGCCACTAAACAGTGACTGTGTTATAAGATGCTGGGCTGGACGAAATCAAATGCAAATCACAACATATTAGAGAAACTTAGTTGTTTTAGATTTGTTAGTAGTAGTTGTGGTAGGAGTGTGTATCTATCTCTCTAATCAACACAGTTAGCTTGCCAGCTAATATGCTAACCTACGTTTGCTAGTTGTTCAGTGTAATATGTACTATGAACAACAGCTAGTCTAGAACATGTTTACAATTGCAATCTTATACGGGTAGTCTGCTACGTTCGGTCAATCGTTGTAGCTGGCATACAAACAATGTTTTCCCTAGCATGTCTAGCTCTAGGTAGCCTTCTTGTTTAGCTATGTAGCACACACGCTATGAACGGTAGCTCACACACCAGGAACGCCAACTGTACTGACCGTACGGAAAATCACCCGGAGTATACTGTCTATGAGTATTTTGTGTGTGATTGCAGACATTCTCCTGCTATGAGATACATGTAAGGCATCTGCTGACATTGGAGTTGATATATGGAAGCGCTAGCAACTTAGTTAGCCCTGTTAGCACTGTGTCAATGCCTTAGCAGCGAGAAAAACGTTTACCCATTTAAACAGTCGTGGCAGATACCTTGTTTGTTTTAAACATCATAAATACATAAACAACAATGAATACTTACAGGTTGTGTACCCGAATCTCCTGCTGGTCCAAACAAAGTAGGAACAGCATCGTCCCTCAGTGTCCTACGCTGTACATATCCAGTATGAATCGCTCCATATTGTGTGAAGCTATTCTCCGTGAAATGCCGCGCACACAGTAAAATACCGGCTCGAACATCTGAAGGAACAGTGTTAAAAATGAATGTCAACCACTGACTTCGTCGTGGTTCTGTCCTCGGTAAGGCATGTATTGAACATTTCCCCTCACAGGACAGGAAGCAGACCCTCGTTGGCATGACTGGATACAGTTTTGAACTGAACCTGAGATTCCAACAGTATATAGGCTGGCAGAGGGTGCGGCCATAGCTCTGGGCGTAGCTCTGGGCGTAGCTCTGGGCGTGGCTACTGGGTGCTGTGTCGTAGGAGCACCCAGGAAGTAAAAAATGGACAATGACGTATCTCCAACAAGCCGTTTTGGGGAGGGATTTGCTCTTTGACTCTGCACACCGTTTACATGCAGACAAACCTTCATAACACACAAGGGGACGGGTAATAACCGGAATAGCATGACACCTCACCTTTAACATTACACCAGCAGGCTCAACTGAGAAGCGAGTTCCACATGGAGACTTTCATCATTTTGCTCAGGGTCCCATGTTGATTGTGGCTGCCTGCCTGGAATCTGATTGGTCATAATTAATGAAGAGAGAAATGCAGGCCTTAAAGAACCAAACAATAAAACAACAATGAAAATGGAAGGTTAATGAAGGGGGAGGGTACAGACTGGCTCTCCTCTCATTATAATATATTCTCATTGAGGTGATGTATTTTTTAGGATTAATGTTGTTAAATCTTTGAAGGATTAACTGGATTATGAGGCATGCTGCCAGCAGCAGAGACTTTTAGCTGATATTTGTCTGGGTGAATTAGGATTCCTATGACCTATATTAAAAATGCATACCATGGCCATTATTTCTAATTATGTAATGTTGGGATGTTCAACAGTCCACATTGTATGTGTGGACAAACACAAATCTTGAGAATACTCAATTTTTCCTCGGGGTACCCACAGGTTCCCTTATATTCCCTCAGGGAGCCTTGGAATGCCTGTATGAACCATGTGGCTCTGTGGAGTTTCAAAAGTTCTGTTCTGGACTCTTTTAACTGCAGGAGATCTTTAAGGATGTCTCTGCTGGGCTGGAGGAGCGCTGGGGGCCCAATAATAAAAATAAGTGGCGTGCCACTATTATGCCCTCCCACCATACTTTCCCCTCATTTAAAAGTCATTGTATTTCTGTGATGGAATATTGCCCTGTTCAATGATATATGGGAATTACTCTGTTAATAAAAATGTACAGAAGAAGACCCTATATAATCCTGGAGGGGTAATTCAGTTTGCAGTCTGTCATTATCACTAAACAGTCAAAATACACACATTCACGGGACCTATAGACATGAGGTCTGAATATAAACATCATTTTTCGTTATGTGTCCCACCCGCCTTATTATTGGTCGGATCAGGACTAGACCCATTGAACCTTCAGTTACCAACCAGGTCCCTAGAGACTGAGGGTGCTTCTTGGGTCGATTATTTTAATTTCCTCGGTCCTCGGTCCTCGGTATCACCGGAAGTTGATTTGTCTGCGCCATCTTGGCGCTTATTTCTGCCTGAGGACCAAGGATCGAGGAGCGATAATAGAGAACCGCCGTGACGCGTCCTAAAACCCGGAAGTAAGTTAGCATTTTTACCACTTCCAGTTCCTTCGATAAAAAGCAATGCAATTTCTCCATAGGATTTTGGAAAATAGCTCCAAATAAGGTCTGTGTTTGACACACATTGAAGAGACAGATCACGTTTTGTTCTACGACATTAAATACATCAGCAGTGACCCCGCTGGTGATTTTTGAAGAGTTTACGTGTGTGAAAAACGATGGTTCAATCAGGAGAGACGTGATGTATGAAATACATGTTTATTATCGGGACACATGATATGCAGGAATAGTGATTGACGTGTTACAACAAGTAACTGTAATGATGTTTGGCGATTAGGCCCCGGTTTGTAGGATGATCATTCAGGAGGGAAAACCGCTCTGATGAACCCCCAAAAGAAGTGAAGTATGGAGTACTGAGCTGTGAGCAATTCTTACCTTGCGGCTGGCTGCGGAGATCTATGGATGAAAAGAGAGATTAACATGGGGACGTGATAAGGCGCCAGAATTGCTTCCGGGCTGCAGGGTTAGACATGCACGGACCCACTGCCGCAACCTGCACTGCAGGGTTAAACATGACGCAGACCCACTGGCCGCAACCTGCGCCCGCAGGGTTAACCCATAGACTGTATATATAAATGGACGTAGGGTCTGTGACGTCACCCATAGGATTCTGCAGAGTTGCCGAGAAGTCCTTAGTAGGCGGAGTCGGCCACTAACGGCTCGACAGCGACGTCAGAGTTCAACTCCCGCCTGCTCCAGCCTGTTCCAAATAAGGGTAAAGAGGCGGAGCCGAGGCGGGGACCTGCTGCCACCGAGCTGAAAGTTCAAGAGCTAGCTGAAGCTACCAAGCTAAGCTAACATGGTCCCCATCTGCACACTGCTGTCGCATTTTACGTTTCTAAGGTAAGCGGACATGAAACTATTCAGCAAAACTATAAATAATAATCTAAGTTATTGAGTTTTTAGCATAATACTTCAGAATCTTAAAATCCCTTAACGTTTGTATGCAATTGTGCTAAATTCAACACTGGAATCAAGCAAATATTAATATGTTTGCATGACATTAGTTATTTATATTTTGATATCACTTAACTATACGTTTAATACATTTAAGTCAAGCTAAGGTACATGTGATGGTAGCTAGTTAGTGCTCTTACCTGTGAGGCCTCCTCCAAACAGCATAATAACCAGACTGTATCATTACAACTAAGTACCAGTTCTAGATCCTTGACTTTAGACAAACAATTCAAAAGACAAAATGTATGTAAAGACCAATCTTTATTTGAATGTCCCTCTTAACTTGAGATATTAGTTATACAGTAATAGTATTGACAATCTAAAAAAACTGAGCAACTCAACAGTCAACTTTATATTTCTTATTGTCTAAACTAAAGCATTTATTATTTTCATTTTTCCCCTCTCATATTCAGTGTGGACGGATTGAGACAGCGTGGTGTCCAGAGAGCTGCAGAGACTTCAGGGAGAAACCTCCGTGTGATGGACGTCCTGTCTGTTGGTTTGGAGAGGACTGAGGGTCTTTCCTCAGCGAGGAGGACCAGGCCTGATGGAGGAGCCCATGCTGGGCAAAGCTGATACCAACTGCACAGGCCTAGTCTGTCACTTTATTTGACTAAATGTGTTTATTTATACATTTTTACACCTTCTGTCCATATGTGCTTTTTATTTAAACATGTTTGATTAACTTTTGGTTCACATTTCAATAAATTGTATTTGTATTTGCACTCCTTTCGTCCATTATTCATACTGAAAATGTTAGATTACACATTCACATCTGACTGAAGATTGGCTCGATTTATTTGTGACGTTGCAAACTCTGCGGTACAAGGCACAAGTGATGTGAAGCTCATAAAGTGAGGCAAATAGAAATAATCAGCTGATGGAGTGTAGATGTGGAAATAGGTGCATTCAACATCAGCTTTTAATGTTCCTCTTGGATGTTCTTCTTGACCCTCAGAGAAGGAGAAAATGTCGTGTCTTTCAGGCATGTCCTTTCCTAACAAAAATTACAGGAAACATAAAACATATTATTGCAGAACAAGTGTGTTATTTATGAAAGCGGTGTGTTTGTGTGTTTAGGGGCTGTAGATATAACTATTTTGTAATTGTAATGTTTTTTTTGTATTTCAACAGTGAGCTACAAAGACAATCAGATTATGAATGAACAGTATGAAGTTCATCAACATTGAAATATATGTTATTATCAAAATAATATTTAACTGTTATCAAAATGTAGTGCAACTGTAGAAGCTTGCTCTGTTGTCTCACTGAAAGAATAACTTTCACCACGTTTTTTACAGACAATATTGAGAGATAAATAGTAGCAGTTCTCACTATGTGTTAAATATCTTTGCCTTCATTACATTAAATTAGAAAGCTGACAAAATCATATTGCTTGTTAACATCTAAATGTAACTTTGTGCATGGAAAACCCCTCAACTTCACTGACGTGTAGGTGATCAAGTATTTAGTATTGTTTAATGGAATGTATATCAGTGTATAAACCAATATCTTTATTGATTCTTTGTACAGTATGAAGAAAGAGTCTTTGTACCTGTGCTGAAGTTCACTGCTGTGAGGAGTCCAGTTCTGTCTCTCACTCTCTGGTCCAGCCTGTCTGCATCACCTGGACACCTTAAACAAACAGATATATATGTAAAGTACCATGTGTACAAACAATATAACTGATTCTCTTCTGTTGAACATGTTGGATTGTGTATTGTCCGAGTCAGGGTCCTTTTTATTTTACTGTAACTTTGGAAGTTGTGTTACCAATGCTTACTGTTTATTTGATACCAATGCAATTAATAAAAACAACAAGGTTTCGGTTCGTTCTTCAGATGACTGTGACGTTAACGTAATCATCTTGAAATATGACATTAATAATTGTAATATACACACATCTTATTGTGAGGTTGATTTCACATACACTACTTCGACATTAGCTTGTCTACATACAGTTCCTATACATAATAAAATATCTCTCTAAGTTACAAGGATGACCTTATTTTATCAAGCTCAAACAGAAGCCGTTTGTTCTACAGTATTATCCCACTTAACGCTTAACACTTGTCTATTTCGTTTTAACCTTTATATATACAGTCTATGATTTTAACTTGGAGGCTACGATTAGCATCGTTAGCACCGACGTAGCTACCACTCGACACGCTAACCCAAGCCTTAACATTCATTACGTAGCTGATTAAAATCATTAACACATAAATAAGTACTCGAATTTCACTTACCGCAGAACCGCATTCATGCACCGTCTGTTTCAACCCCAGAGCGAGTCACAATAATCCGATATATAAGCATGAAGAAGAACAAACAAACACGGCCGGGGTCAAGTTGTGTTCCCTGGATGAGCCGAGCAGGCAGAGTCCCTGTAGCTTCACGGAGCAGCTAGCAGAGAGACACGAAGCTAACAGCAGCAGTCACGTGACAGAGCCGTCACTCAATGTGACCACGCCCTAATTTATGCAAAAACGTTAAGACCTAATATAAATAAAAGGGTCGTGTTAGAAAACAATTCACTCACAGATTCATAATCATGAAGGTGGAATCTAACTATATTCATAATAAAATGTTTGGAGCCAGGGGCAGAAACATGTTTTTTTCTGCCGTGAAATTGGGCATTTTAACATGGGGGTCTATGGAAATTGCTCCTTTCTGCAGTCATCGCCTATCGGCCAATATATGAACTGCAGTGTGTGGCACTTCCGTATTGGCGTCCCGGCTCTTCCCCAGAGTTTGCCGCTTGGGTTAACCATAACGCAGACCCACTGGCCGCAACCTGCATTCGCAGGGTTAAACCTAACGCAGACCCATGTCCGCAACCTGCGCCCGCAGGGTTAAACCTAACGCAGACCCATGTCCGCAACCTGCGCCCGCAGGGTTAAACATAACGCGGACCCACGTCCGCAACCTTAACCAGGGTTAAGCATGACGCAGACCCATGTCCGCAACCTGCATTCGCAGGGTTAAACATAACGCGGACCCACGTCCGCAACCTTAACCAGGGTTAAACATAACGCAGACCCATGTCCGCAACCTGCCTTTGCAGGGTTAAACCTACCGCGATCCACTGGCCGCAACCTGCACTCGCAGGGTAAAACATAACGTAGACCCGGAGGTCACAACCTGACGTGTAGTGTTAAACATGAACACGGACCCGGAGGTCGCAACCTGACGTGCAGGGTTAAACAGAACACAGACCCGGAGGTCACGACCTGACATGCAGGGTTAAACATGAACACAGTGACACGTATACACGCTGACGTGCTATGAGACCACCACCACCAGTTATAGGCATAATTACCATTTTTAGTGTTTGAGAGACCTTGGATAGCCAGCACACGCCAGCCCTGATATGCTATTAAGACGCCACCACCCTTATATGCATTTTTACCATGGAAACTGAAGAGATCTTGGATTGGCAGCGCGTGCCGATGCCCGGGTGAAGAGGGAGATGTGGGCGAGTAATGCACGAGAGCTGTTAGCTGGAATACAGTGATGCATGAATATCATAACCTGATTACCACAAGCCAAGTGAGCATAAACCCACTTGAGGGAGTGCAGATGCACACAGAAAACAAAACGTAGACTTAGTTAAATACTGAGACGTGACCCGTGATATAGTCTAGCTTAATTAGCGGTGTGCGCCAGGGTGAGTCATAGATGCTGATAAACTGATTAAGACCGTCTTCTATCATCTGTTAGGATGATGGAGGGACGCTAGTGTTAGATCTGTCTCTATGTATACACTGTAATATTTATCATATATATTTTATCAAAGTCTATTTATTCATTTATTTATATATTTATGAATCCTGGTCCTCTACATGACCATCCGAAGCTGTGTGCACTACTTGCTGGTCGAAACTGTCAGACCTTTTAATCTGTGTTTTAATATGTCTGTTTTTAAAGCACTCGCTGGAGCAGTGACTATAAATCTCGTTGTATTCTGTACAATGACAATAAAAGCTTTTGAATTTGAATTTGAATCCGGCGAGTGTGATAATAAATGTATGAGCATTATTGGAATCTGAGCGCGCCGCTATGCGGAAGATCTCATGCAGATATTCCCCCCAAACGGAGGATGTGCAGTGCACGTCCTAATTACCAATGGAATAGGCTCCGGTGCACGCGCACTGCAGCGGCGTAATGCCGCTGAACCACATGATAACCGATGCATCACGGCGTTCTAGAAAAAGAAGCAACGCGCTCGGGTTCAATAACCCACTTATCGGAATGACTGGAAAGAGGCGAGCTCTTCTTGGGAGGTCTTTGCATTTATTATCTCTTCGGTTTCGCAAGATAAGTTCACGAGATCACAACGACCTATCCTTTTCTGCTGCCTCGTTTAATTTCTAGAAACGAGGCAAACATCTCGTGAATTTGTTGCAACTGCCTCTTGCCAGCGTTACCCTGACGCCTGTTTTAGAGGTGAGGCGCAGGAAAAGAGGCGAGAGCCTGGCTGTGCAATGAGCCTGCTGCCGCCTATGACGCACATGTCCAGTAGTACCTGCTGAGCCGGGAGGAGAAGTAGCTTCAATGGGATGTGGCTTTGTTTTAAGCCAGAGATGGGTAAGCTTCGCATGCGATGAAGGCCCGTTCCGCGTGGAGCCAGAAGCGCCGCATTGAGCGGCCCTGGTGCCCGTGATGCCCTCTTGAGAGACTGAAGGCGTGCGTCAATTGTTTGCGTGAAGTAGGCCATTCCTTAAGCCGGCGGAACTTCCGTGGAGCCCGATTGCCTTGTATTTTCCTCCCGCGTCCGAGTTTGCGGGGCGGCCGGCTGGACCCGCTAGCCGACCTGTAGCTTAATCCGCAAGGCTGCGGAGCTGATGAATATATGCCCAGAGCTGGGACGAAGCCCTGCTGCTGCTTGCGCGTTGACACCTGAAATGACAACTGACAGGGAGAGCAGATTTAAAGGGGTTAGCAGGTGCGATGATTGGCTAGCCGGGGCGTGCCGCCCCTGATCACTTATTGAGATAACGTGTGGCACCCGATAATGTTGTCTTCCTGCTTGAACCTGCGCTGAGCTACATTTGTTAACATGTGGCTGAATAGGACTTAGAAGTTGTCCAGGCCGTTTTACATCATTACACCGAACACGTAAAACACTCCCGCTAAGTTTGTTTGCCCTGTTCTGCTTGAAAGCAAGTACCTGCCTCCTGCAAACTGTTCAAACAAACACTTCAACTTGTACCATTTAGAATCTGTATGTTTGAATATGGATCTTAAATTGGCGTGACGTTGAAGCAGCGACCCTGCTGTAGTTCGTTTATAGCATAACGTTAGCATTTTGCTTCTGGCGACTAGATTTATGATTCGAAAATTATAAAAGTAGGGTAGATATGTGGATATTATCCGGCTGAACAAAACGTGATCCGTCTCTTAAATGTGTTTCAACCACAGACCTTATTTCGAGCTATTTTCCAAAATCCTATGTAGGTTTTAGGACGCGTCACTGCGGTTCTCTATGGAGGAGCGATAACCGAGGAATCGCCAGACCATCCTCCGATGAAATCCTCAGATACTCGCCCCGCCCCCTTACTGTGTATCGCTCACTGATTGGACGATGCAGCACATGCACTGATCTGATGCTTCTTGACATGAGAGCAGTTTAACAGCGGAGTGAAAAAAATACATGAAACTCACGAGAGTCACTCCTCAGTCTATACTGTGTTTTGTTTAAATTAATGTATCATTTAGTTACAAATATGAGATATATATGAACAACAAAGTGGTCAAATTATTTTATTCATTTATTGGAAACATTTTCATGATCACTTTTTTCGTTTATACATTTTAAGAATGGCGTTTATCTTTTTTGAGAAAAAATCTATCTTATTTTATTTATTTGGGTCTACAACAGATGATCCAAATGTTTGTGTCAGTAAATGTGTACTAACAGAGGCGGGGGTGTGTGTGAAAACAACGGGGACAGAGCTGCTGTCAGACATCAGCTGTGCGGTGTCATCACAAACGTCGCTTCACGTGACGCTCCGGAGGAAAGGACGTCCCATTGCTCTTAAAACTAATTTCCCTGCTTCTCGTGGATTCCTTGCGTCTCTCCATGCTTCCCTGGTGGGAGGGACTAAACGCAGGGAAACTACGCAAGTGAGGGACGTGTTGGTAATTAAATCAATGATGTAATCGCATAATTTAACTTAAATGTTGATTTTATTTAAAAAACAGAAGTATTCACGGAAAATGTATGTTAAGCTTTTATTTTGAAATGACTTCCGCCAGAATCAGGAATACAAGTTTATTTTGAAAAGCTTTCCGGAAGTGGTGTCCGAAATTCTAACAGTAACTTGACCACAGCCGCCATTGAAGGGGAGGAGCAATATGTGATATATACAGGTGACGGAATGCTGTGGTCGCTCTCTCTCTTCGGCTGGACATCTGCGAGGACATAGCTGCAGCTGTTTCCTCCTCTCTCTGAACGATCCTGCCTGTAACATTTCCGTGCCTTTTATTAATATTAAAGTACCACATTTGAAACTTATAGTCGAGACTCATTGTTCTCCTTATTTTAAAACTTCCTCTCCTGGAACGCTTTAATAACGAATAAGCTAATAGTTGGTGACTTCCAGACGCGATATCGCTAACCGGGAGATCCAGCAGTTTTTCACAGGAGTTTCAGCCACCGGCAGACACACACTATGGGCCCATGCTGAAAGGTAACGAAGTACCTGTTTATTCAAAGTCTTCACTAGATTACATAGTAAACAATAGGAGAGTGTGTCTGTCTGGTAAATTGTACTCCTGAGAAAGACTGCCTCATTTTAATGTTAAAAGACCTAAATTGATATAAATAATCACTCTAAAACCACGAGGCGTTGTTTTGTCATGGGCACGGTGAGTTTAATTTCATTTCATTTTTACATTTAACCCTGCATGCTTTTAATTTTGTGTGTGTTGTATTTTAAACATTAACTTGTGTAGACATTAATTCATTGAGGCGTTTTGTTAGTCTTCGGAGATGTGTCTTTTGTCACGTTGGTAGTTTTTAACTATAAAATGTGAGAGTATCGATGCTCATTTAAATAAGAGATTTAAGATTGAAAGACACAGAAATTGAAGACTTGAACAAAAACGTAGCAGACCAGCTAACGACTGGTAATATCAGTTAAAAACCCTTTTTTTAAAAGGTCTGATTAGTGCGAAGAGGAAGACTAAGTCAGTGTTTTTATTCTGTTCCTATTTGCAACCAATCATTGCGCATGGCTTACGACGAGTAATGCGACATGAATTCGTCTGATAGAAGAATTTCTCCAGATTGTATATGATTTGCCACTTAATTTGTCCCATGTTGGCGTGTTTTAATAAGAACAGATAAAAACAATAGAGGCTTTTAAAGTCAAATAGGCGATAAGGAGAAGTTTATGGCTTAACATCGCAGGGTTCCTAATTTTAAGAAGAGGATATCGCCAGGATATAAACCCATTTTTAGTTTGTGATTGTTTTCTTTTGCCCTTTGTTCCAGACCACATGTTGGAAAAACAGAGACATGGCAGACGCCATTTTGTGAAATGCTAATTGAAAGTACTCCTCTGCTTGTCCTCATTCACCTTTGTTTTCATTCCAATGAGGCAAAGGGAAAAACGCCATTTTGTGAAATGCAAATTACACCTTTGTTTATACTAAGCTGGCTGGTTTCACTCCAAATGAGGAATTGTTCTGACTCCCAATTACTGAAGAACAAATCATACTTCTTGTCACAGTTGGATCTCGGAAATAGTACAGTTTGTTGAAACAGGTTATTAATTCCGTTGAAATTTGAGTATTTGTAGAGGAGGAATATTGAGGAGTCTCAAATCTCATTTTTGAAGTGATTAATGCTGGCAAACGTGTTTTGGCATGTTTTTTGCAGTGTTCTTGTTGGCAGATGTGTTTTGGCGTGTTTTTTGCTCTATTGTTTAACCATATTGAAATTCTTTTCCCATTCTTAAGATACTTTTTAAGGAAAATAGCCATCTTGTAAAAAGAGGTTATTTTACAACAGCTCCACCTAGTGGTTTAAGCTGGAGATTACACCATAGGGAAACAGAGTATCAATAATAACATCAGCAGTAATATCCTGGAGTCTAATCTTGAGTGTTATTAAAAGAACACATATGGTTTCTATTTTTAAGATAAAAGAGACCTTACATAATAGTCTTTCAGGCTGGACTCTAGAATATTCAAACACAGATATATTGAAGCTAACACAAGTCACGAAATGTGCATAATCATATGCATTTCAGGGTACACATTAAATACCAGATTTGGATTTTCACAATATTTCTTTTTCATATTTCAAAAATCCAAACATTGTGCAATTTTAATTTTTTAATAAAATAAAATCTCTAACTTTTTAAGAAAAAAGAAATCTGAAGAGATAGGACATTTTTATAAGGCCTAGTACTCAAGAACCATGTCACCAAATGACACCAGGTTGAGACCTGTCACAGTGACAGGCTCAACTGCAACTGCTAAAAAGAGCATACGATTAGAAGAAAGCACAGAAGAAAGACGACGACAAAGAGAAACACAAGAGACAGAAATGGTAGCATTACAATTAAGACTCTTGAAGATACAAATAGCTGAGAAAGATACCGAAGCTAATAAAAGAAAGAAAGCGACAAGGCAAATGGCAGCTGCATCAAAGATGGCCAAAGAACCAGAGAATGCAGTCCAGAAACTTCCAACGGTTCAAACTCGAGTAATGCCAGAGATTCAGATGCAGAACCGACAAAAAGGAGGAAGAGGTTTCCGGTTTGAGGGATGTTACCATTGCAACCAAATGGGACATTGGTCCAGAGAGTGTCCGCAGAACATTGCACCAAACAATGACCCTCCATGCAGTTACCAACAAAGAGGAGGTTTCCATGACTACGGCAGAGGCAGGGGTTCCCAGGGATGTCAAAGAGGAACAGGATTTCCAAACATGGACCAAATACCCCAGACAGCCTGCCATCTTCTCCAATGAGGAAGCTCAGAAGGCCAGACCACCAGGTGATGCATCTTCAGACCAGAGAGGTATCTTGAAATCCAGCTACATTAAGCCACATCTGACACCGCAGGAGGGAGAAGTAGAATGTTATTAGAACATTTTTTATTAGAGTAGCATATAGCATTTAAGATTAAAACATGCATAGATTAGTAAAGATTAAAATATAATAGAACATTAAGCAGACTATTTTTGTAATTATGAGAAGGATAGAGATTACGAGTGATGTTGTTCCCCCACACAGAAAACGATTGAGTCCACACAGCTAGTGAGGTCAAGACGATGGATTTCCACCCAAAATATGAAGACGGGAGATCCTTACCAAGTCCTCCTGTTTACACCGACTGCAGTACAAGGGACGGCGATGCACCTGACGAGAAGCTGTTAAGACCTGAAAACAGAAACTCGATTCTGCTGTGGTTAAGTCTGGCTACAAAGGGAGGTGTGCCGATAGGGTCGCTTGTCTCAAACCAGTGAAGAAGTCAACAAGAACCCAGCAGAACTAGAGAGTGACTGTTAGAGGGAGAACAGTGACGGTGCGGCAGAGACTGGCACAACCAACCAGCCAGTACATAGATAGACCCCGTCAGAAGACCGGGGCTGTGTTTAAAGGGGAACTTCATTTATTATTAGTTGAAGCCTAGTTTTTTTGAAAAATTGTGATTTATGGAGTCAGATTACATTTTCACAGAGACACAATTTTATAATAGGTCTGAGGTATCTGTTTTAAGGCATGAGCTGCAAACTAAATAGAATAACACTGGTTGAGAGCTTAGATGAAGGAGTTCTAGGATTTTATAACGGTTTTAAAAAAATCAGTCTTTATCTATTTATTCTTGAGTGACTTTACTGATTTATAATGTAGTGCGTAAGGCAATATCTCATTTTTAGTGAGGGGCACAAGCCCTTCATGTCCTCGACATATTACCCTTTGTGAAAATAGTTCGTATTTTCCCTCTAGTTTAGAGAAATATTTTATCATATGTTGGTTCAGCAGTCTCAGACAAGCCTCTAATTCTAGAATTATTGAGATGCATTAGCGAAACCAGGGGTATTATTTTTCGCAGAAACAATGATGCATAATACCATGACTGAAGCCGTTATTGAAACAGAGTAAACTATTTTTGTACTAATGGCAGGTTTTTAGTGAATATGTTTTTATACAATACACCATATGATATTTTTGTACGCCGTAAGGGTACACGGAGCAGTTATATTGATTTGGTACAACGTTATGCGTTTTACACGTTCTGTACATAATAGGGTAATCATATTAATTGAGCATGTTATGCTCAAAGGAGGGAGTGTCATGATTATACAGATATGTTGATTTCAGTGACGTAGTAGTTCATAAATAATAACAAGTGTTTAACAACAACAAGTATGCCGAGGTTTGGGCCTTCTCCAAGGAGGGAGTGATCCAGCTTTGGGTATCAAATAAATTGAAGTGTATGAATATGTCAGGGCTCTGAGTAATATTATCCAAGTCTTGTCTACACAGGTTCAGAGAAAGAACTGCAGAGACACCAGACGAGACACCAAAAGACACTCCGTTTCGGCCAGGTGATTGGGTGAGGGTGAAAGTTCACAAAAGACAGTGAGATTGAACCCAGGTGGACGGAACCGTGAGAAGTTATAACGAACTTCACATGCACTCCGGTTTAAAGGTAAAGATAAAAGGAGCAAATTGACACCACCTCACACATTGTCACCCTTCACTGGCACCTTCCAGAAATTATTGGAAGTTAGGACTGATTTGGCAGAGCTGGAACAAAACAATAAATAGAAATAAGAATAAGATAGAAACAGCTCGATAGATGAATTGTCTTTAGATTTGTATAGGTAGTACACTAAAGTGAAAACCTATTTTTTTGTTTTACACCTGAAAAATAGTCCAATTTTAGAATAAGTTATTTTTGTACTCATAATTTGAATTTTGTAACTGACAACCATGGAGAAAATAGAGATTAAGTCGAGAACAAAGCCAAAGCAATTGTGGGGTCCACTAGGGATAAGAGTCAGAATAGCATTGTTGATTATCCTCATTACAGTTGGCACCTTTCTGGTTGGAAGGGGAGTACAATATCAAGTAAGACATGGATCCATTAGTTCACTAAGAGAGAATGCCCACATCACTAACAAAACTCCAGCTGTGTTTCAGAGACTTTCACTTATCCCCAGAGCCAAAAGATCACCTGAGCAACGAGAGAAGTAGTTGGAAACGCTAGTTCCTTCAAGGTTGCCAGGTGAGGAGGTTATAATCAAGATGATTCACCCCCCATATATGCAGTTTTTGTATCAAATGATGAGATGGGTTTAAGTGATCAGGATATGTAAGTGATGGGGATTTACAGATTAGGTGAATCACCAAATTCACTGGATCCATGTTTTAGACTGTACCATAACACCCCCTGATAAGTTATAAACAACCGATCGGTGACCTGAGCAAAATTATTGAAAATGATTACAGTAGAAACAGGCTGCCAACCCACAAGTACAGCTTTGTACGCACAAACTCTATGAATAAGATTCCCCAGCAGATTGTGGCGACATTGCACAGATATGTCCAAGACACAGAAGTTACATATGTTCTAAATAACAGTGAGATTTAAAATAATGGCGAAAAATGAGAAGACGTTCTTTTATAGTGTGAAATATGAGGTGCTCGAAGCATGTAGGTATTTCAGATTATAGAAGAAAATGGGTTCCTAAAAGAGTATTTGTGGTAAACATGTTACAGTGGCTGAAAGCAGTGTTTTGGGATATGGTAAAATTATTGTGTTTCAAGGGCGTTTAACATCAAAGACAGATAGTATGATTAAGAGAATAGAGTGGAAGGGATTGGATTTGTTTTTCCTCAGTGTGTTGGAATTATCTATAGATAATGCCTCCCGAGATCTCTCTCTCTGCCTGAAAGACTGCTACGACCCCAACTCCAGCAGACAAATGACCTCACCACAAGAGACTCCTCCTCCTCCATCCAGCAGTCAGAGAACTCGAGCTGAATCATCTTCACCTGAGGCATCCAAGACCAAGACAGCATGCTGAAAGAGGTATAATCTCATCGGTCCCTCAAGACAGGACATGAAGTTGCAAGCTGAGCTACGAGATTTTGCACAAGACATGAGAGCAGAATACACCCTCCATCCAACAGCGAAGAGACTGTACAGGCAAAGCAGTTGTGCCACTGAAGAGAGTTGCAGCGGAAGGATTCAAGAACCAGGAGGAGAAGAAGGGGGCCAGCAGAACGTGAGGGGGTCGTGGCTTGATGACCAGAGGGGGAGAGAAGGAAAACGGGAGTGAGTTTTACACATAAACACATTTATAAAAGAGGAAACTATTAAAGTCAAATGATAGAATAATCCTAAAACACACTGAGGGTGGAACATGTTCAATCTTTTCATAATATAAACAAATTATTCTTTTAGAGATTCTTATTCATGTGTGAGTTTGGGGAAGATTTAGTTTGTTACAATATAGATCTACAGTTTAAAGGGATAGTTTTAGTAACCACTCTATGAAAGCAGACACATGTGTATGTGTATGGAAAATGTTAAAGGTAGAGCTGAGTACCAAGCCAGAGATGGTATTCCAGCCAGGAGTATTGTTTTCACCATTGTAGCATAGTTATTACCAGAGAACGTTTAGGGGAGAAGTAACATTTGTTTGTCGTTCAAGATGTAGAGTTTTAAAAAGACAAGTGCTACCACCTTTTAAAGGTCATCCATTAAACTAGATGACCTGACATTTAGAGATGTTATTTAAAGTAGAAACATGTCTGCCATAAGAAAAATACAAACCAAGCCACATGACTTCTGTTTTTAAGATCCTTGATAAAGGAGGGAGTAATTATCACATGCTCGGGCACCCAAAGTTGCACACACTGTTAAAGGGATTTAGCATAGTTCTTTAAGTAGATCAGAACTGAAGAGTAATTAGTATAATGAGTTAGTGATTAGTATGATGAGTTAGTGATATTACACTGGTGTTCACCATTTCAGGGACTTTATCACTGCATAAGCACAGACCACCAAAGGTACTGAAGTAGGAACTTTCAAATGATGAAATTCTGCAACTGTTGTAACTGACCAAAATCTTCTCCCAGAAATGACTGTCTGGAATGCCAGAGTAGATGTTTGGTGATATCGAGGAACCAAAACCTAGTATTTAGTCTTGTCACAGGATTGGACTGGGACCTCTGCACTAGCAAAGCCAGTGATGTTTTTATGTAGTTGATACAAGGATAGCATAGGGACACTAAGGGGAGGGCTAGATGTTGCAGTTGCATTCCATGTCCTAACGTACCAATTGATTACAACGGCCTCTTCTAGAGGACATATTACTTTCATACCTTAAAAGGTATGATAGAAAGGAGGGTACATTTATCAAGAAGTAACAGTTACAAATGCTAGCAGAATAAGACAACCTACCCCCAGAAACAGAGATGGATGTAGATGATGAGATTGTCCGAATTATGTGAAAAGCGAACAAGCCAAAATGCTAAGATAGAGTGAATCCATTTCAAATTACTTTACACTATTCCAAGATAGTTAATTTGTATTCAGTATTCTTGTATACTATTTTAAGATAGTACATTTTGTGTTTTATATTACTTTGCACTATTCAGAAATACTCTGTTTCTGTGACACTTTGTAAAAACAAGTGCCTTAACACTGAGCGTGGTATGTGAACGGTTTCTGTGAAAGGAGGGAGAAAGAAATGTTTCAATACCAAGCCATGCTGCTATTTTTAAGAATGATATTGAATGATTAATACTAGAAGTTATGCACAAGGGAAAACTTCTATGTTAAAGCACAAACAAAGTATTTTTGTATTTTTATAAAGTTGAGGTTATTGAACCATTCCATTTTTGACTATGTTTTTATATGAGTTTTGTACTATGTTAAGTTCAGATGAAGAACTCATTGATTTCAGTATTTTGTACACACTTTTAAAGTGTGTAAGGAGGGACTGTTGGTAATTAAATCAATGATGTAATGGCATAATTTAACTTAAATGTTGATTTTATTGAAAAAACAGAAGTATTCACGGAAAATGTATGTTAAGCTTTTATTTTGAAATGACTTCCGCCAGAATCAGGAATACAAGTTTATTTTGAAAAGCTTTCCGGAAGTGGTGTCCGAAATTCTAACAGTAACTTGACCACAGCCGCCATTGAAGGGGAGGAGCAATATGTGATATATACAGGTGACGGAATGCTGTGGTCGCTCTCTCTCTTCGGCTGGACATCTGCCACTCCCCCCCCCATATTATGCTAGTATAATATACCTTCCTGGCAGTGATGGCCTAACTAAGTCTTATTTATTCTAGATCTATTTATATCTATTTTTTATATTGTTCAAATGTTATGACTAATTCTATCATACTTATTAATACAATAATGGTATAATTCGATTTCATTTTATAACATCACTGAGGCCACCTGCCCAGTGGTTGTATAAATGGAGAGAATGAGATGTAATGTACCTGGTGACAAACCAACAGCAGGACAGAGCAGTTTCTTTAGAGATATAAAGAAGTGTTCCTGCTGCTAACGTCTAGCCCTGTTAGCTGATGTTGGTTTTCCAGGAGCTTTGTGATGTCAGGTTAGCTCAGACTCTTTTAGTTTGCGGGCCTGCTACCTTAGTAGTGTCTTCTCATAATGATATTGTCACTGATACAAAGAAATAAAGCCTTGACATATTATTGTGATTCCTTGAGCCCATTAAAAGACTCAAACATCTAAGATGTTGACACTGAACATGTTTGACAGTTTTCTGCAGAAATTGATCTTTAAGTGTCCACCAGTAAAAACACAAGTTTTCCAAATGTTTTGAAGGACACTCTTCTTTGTGTGCAGCTTCAAATCTCAAAGGCCTCAAGATGAGATACACTGTTCTGTCCAAATCCATGTGGGGTAAAAAGGCCTGCATTTTTGTAGCAGTGCATGCTTAAAGACAAATGTGTTCATACAAGATGCCAGAAGAAATCACATCTGAAAGCAGCGGGGTAATGAAGTTGAGGCAAGTTGATATTAAGATGAACTGCAATATCTTAAAACCTATAGCAAAGGCCGTGAATAATACATCTAAATTCCAATTCTGAAAGTATCTGTTGCCTCAGCGCTCCTCCCTCTCCTGGGCCAGCATATATCTCCAAATGTTATTACAGCTCTGTGAGACACAGACAGATATTGGAAAAAGGGAATTGTGAAGAATGGGGGCTTGACTTTTAAAGAGAGTGTTGCAGGAATGTAGATGAGTATGAATGACCCTTTTGGAGGGCGATTTTTTTGTGGTGGTATTTCATCTCCTATAAAATATGTTAATATGCTAATCATTTGCTTCGACAAAACACTTCTGTTGCTCCAATCCAAGTGGGAAGTCCTATGAAGGAGGACAGTATGGATATTTTGACTTATAACACTGAAAAAACGGAAACTTTGACTTTATTAAATGTATTATGTCAACAGATTTCACATAACTGTATTAGGTTAGTTGAAAGCAATAGGTATGGAGCTAATTTCCAGCCATAACTCCACAAACAAACTAAACAAGTTTTACAAAAGCCTCATGATTCACTAACAAACACAGTGTGGTTAGCAAATACAAAACACCATCTACAAACTAATGCATTTAGTTTTGCAGGTCCTCTGGCAGCGACCCGGAAACGGATGTCGGCGCCGTCTCGAAGAAAAACACATTTCTCTAAAAGCTCGTCGAGGATCGATTATTGAGGAGGCTGTCTGGAGGAGCCGTAACCGAGGATACACTGATTTAGAGGAGAGAGGAGTCTCTCTGGAGGAGCTATAACCGAGGGATGTATCCTCCGGAGTCGATTTCAGGCAACAGTGATGTTTAAAAGAGGCGTGACGCATGGCTGGACTTATGTCAATGAAGCACAGCTCTGCAAACTGTTCCCGTTGTGATTATAAGTTATTTAAGATGATCAAATGTGCATCAGACTTTCTGCCCTTTACTGTTTGTTTACTCACTAATCAAATCTCCCGTGGATGTTTGGCTACTTTTTTTTTAATACAACTGCTTTCATTCAGACGCGATGTTTACAGTGAGAACAGCAATAATATATGTAACAGGCCTACATTACATACTTTATTTGTATGCTTTAGTAGATATATACAAGTAAACAGTAGAGATTTTTCATGAAACAATATAGTGCTTCACATAATAAAATATACAAGGGCTGTAGCCTTGTATTTATTATATGCTTTAGGAGCTGTATGTGTGTGTTGTACAGTGAGTGAGTAGGTGTGTGTTGTGGAGTGTATACTGTACACCGTCATAGGCGGTGTGTGTGTGTGTGTGTGAGAGAGTTGATGTGCCAGGCAGACAGGCAGGTATCAGTAGCTTATCTGACATATAAATGGTCAACATTTTTACTTTTTAGCCTACGAGCTCCCCTTTCGAGCGAACGACTATTCCTTTGCAATGTAGCATAACATTGGATATGCGCTTAAATTGTCCTGGATTGGATTTTTTTTCGATCATTTTCCTTTGAGGAAATAGAAAGAATGTGCTTAATATGCATGAAAAAACCAACCCAATCTCACCAGAATGCGTACAAATGACACGACTTTACACGTCGTGCAATAGATACGCACACTGTAAAAAAGGATTTTGGAGGGTAGTATATATTATCCAAGCAAATCATTTAAATTGTACTCAAGGTATATAAGTGAGCATTGTTGGTATATATGAATGGGTAAATTCTACCTACACTACCTAATTTCTGACAGTACCAACTGAAACACAAACAATCTGGGTAAAATCTACTTGAAGACATTAGGCCCACACTGCCCCTTTGCGCATGCGTCTGCGGTGATTCTTGGCTGCAGGCCAGAGGAACGGTTCTCTTTCGCGCCTCCCTCCTCCTGGTGTGTGGAAATGTTGGAAGGTAAGATATTACTGTCGATCATGTCCTACATATAAATGTTCACGTTTTTTTAGGTTCATCACAAGACTTGTTGTCTGCTTGCTTCACTGTTAGACAAGGAATTTAAGTTTGTTCTCATCTATTACTCACTGGAAGTCGGTCACTGATGCTAGATAGCTGTAGCTATCTCGGAAGTTATCTCTGAAATACTGACGGTAACTTGAACTCAATGTTTGACCAAACGTAAACATTTCCAGCCGTTGAAATAAGATGAAAAAGTGATGCAGGAGAATGTGTAGAGAAAAGGCGTGTTTAGTCATGAGTTGAATGTACAAAGCAAAGAAATGTGCTTTGTTGTGTCTCTTTTTCACCTACCCTTCGGAGGACAACAGCTGTGTCCTTCCTCTTTGAACTGCCGCCTGCTTGTAACATTACCGCGCCACATTTGAATTAAAGTACCATTTGAAACTTAAGACAGAGACTCCATTGGTCTCATTTATCCTAAACATCTCTCCTGGAACGCGTTAATAACGAATAAGCTAATAATTGGATGACCCAGACGGTGATATCGCTAACCGGGAGAACCAGCAGTTTTCACAGGAGTTTCAGCCACCGGCAGACACACACTCGGGGCCCATGCTGAAAGGTAAAGAAGTACCTGTTTATTCAAAGTCTTCACTAGATTACATAGTAAACAATAGGAGAGTGTGTCTGTCTGGTAAGTTGTACTCCTGAGAAAGACTGCCTCATTTTAATGTTAAAACCAACCCAAATTGATAAAAAATAATCTTTTTAAAAACACGTGGCGCTGTTTTTTCACAACCAGGGGTGAGTTCAAAACATCTTCTATTTTTAACCCTGCATGTTATTAATTTGTGTGTGTTGTATATTATTTTTTATATTGATAAGTGTATGCACGGTTTAAGGTTGGTCATACCAGCACTCATAACTTCGATGAAGTGTCTCTTATATTACGTTTTTAGGTTGTGTGCCCTATAACGTAAATGATGTAAGGTCAACCAAACAGTTTAAGGTTGTTTGGACGAAGAGACATAGAGAAGCAACCAGTCTGAGGGAAGTGAGTGTTTATCAAATCAACAGTTAAGTCTGTTTAAAAAAGTCCTTTTAGTGAAAAAAGGCCTGAATAAAGTTAAGGCTTTAAATTCAGTGTTTATTCTGTTCTATTTGCAACCAGATATTGCGCATGGATTACGACGAGTAATGCGACGTAAGTGCGTTTGATAGAAGATATTCTGCTGATTGTGTATGATTTGCGACTTAATTTGTCCCATGATGGCGTGTTTTAATAGAAACAGATAAAACATAGTGACCTTAAGTCAAATATTACGTGACTAGATAGGAGATCTAGAAGCAAATGGTTTTAAGGCCCATTTTTTCTTACACACCAGCCAGAGAGACACGAGGTCTTTTCAAATCCCTTTGTTCTTCAGGTTAAGGGTTGAAAAACTCAGCTGACATCTTGTTTAGAGCACAGGGAGGAGAACAAAGACCCTCCAAGTCGCCATGTGATGGAATGCTAATTGAGGTATTCTTTTTAGGGCAGATCACATGAGATCACCAGACAGAGGTCACTTTTTGTCAGGGTTTGAGCTAGAAAATAGTGCATTTAGCTAAAAACAGGTTATTTATACCGATGGAAGTTTGATATTAGTAATAGCAGTGTTGTATTTTCTGGCTCAAATCTGAGTTTGGAGTGATTTCTACTGGTGGTTCTCGTGTTCTCGTTTGCAGATGTGTTTTGTCGTGTTTGTGCTGTATTGTTAAACCATATTGAAATTCTCTTCCCATTTCGATGAAGTGTCTCTTATATTACGATTTTAGGTTTTAAGCCCTATAACGTAAATGATTTAAGGTCAACCAAACAGTTTAAGGTTGTATTGGACGAGGAGACATAGAGTTACAGATAGGGGAACAGAGTAATCAGTAATAATATCAGCAAAAATATTCTCAAGTCTAATCTTAAGTGTTATTAAAAGAACACATGTGGTTTCTATTTTTAAGATAAGAGAGACCTTACATAATAGTCTTTCAGGCTGGACTCTAGAATATTCGAACACAGATGTATTGAAGCTAACACAAGTTACGACATTTGCATAATTACATGCATTTCAAGATACACATTAAATACCAGATTTGGATTTGCACAATATTTCTTTTTCATATTTCAAAAATCCAAACATTGTGCAAATTACATTTTTTAATAAAAAATAAAATAATAAAAATAAAATCTTTAACTTTTAAAAATAAAATAAAAATACATAGAATCTTTAACTTTTTGAAGAAAAAAAAAATCTGAAGAGATAGGATATTTTTATAAGGAATACAAGGGCACTAGTCGGAGGATTAGTGCTGCATCTTTGATAACTTAATAATTTTATCCTAGTAGTCAAGAAACATGTCGCCAAATGACACCAGGTTGAGACCTGTCACAGTGACAAGCTCAACTGCAACTGTTAAAGAGAGGATACGCATAAGATCAGATGCTACGACACATCCACATTTTAGACAGGAAACATGGAACCACATAGAGAATCTGTTGGAACAGTGGCAAACGGAGGGATTGATTCCAGCAGATGATCAGCCAGGACCAACAGAAGCCCATGTAATAGCAGTGTTTGACATGGCAGGAATAACAGAAGCCGCTCCAGCTATCCAAACTCCAAGGCAGTATCCAAGCCTGACCGAAGACTCTCCTCCCGACATACCAGATGAAAGGGGATGGGAGGGGAAGTTCTCAGAGATGGCCATAGAACCAGAGAAGGCAGGTCAAACACCTCCAACAATTCAAGCTCAGGAAGTGCCAGAGATTCAGGTGCACAATCAACAAAGAGGGGTAGGAGGTTTCCGAGGAAGACAAAGTGGCAGAGAAAGAGGACGTTTCCAAGGGGGTAATCGATCAACAGGAGAAGGTTTCCAAGGTGAAGGATGCTCCATATGTGGTCAGATCTCACATTGGGCCAGATATTGTCCGCAACACAGGATACTGCAAGTACCAGAATATCTTCCCACACAATTTCTGCAACAGCAAACACCTGCATATCCTCCTACCCAAGTACAGCCGCCAGCACAGGTTTCCACTCCCATGAAAAAGAGACAGTGGAAAGAAGAGAAACGATTAAGACGACGAACAGATGGAGGCTGCTACAGATGTGGTGAGCTGACACATTGGTCCAGAGAATGTCCGCAGAACATTGTACCAAACAACGGCCCTCCATGCAGTTGCCAACAAAGAGGAGGTTTCCATGACTACGGCAGAGGCAGGGGTTCCCAGGGATGTCTAATGGACAGTGAGGTGGGCTGAAGAACGGAAGGTTGTGAGTTCAAATCCCGCCAGGAACACCACCACTAGTGTGCCCTTGAGTAAGGCACTTAGCCCTTAGTTACTCCAGGGAGAATGTCCCTGTAATCGGTAATTGTAAGTCGCTTTGGATAAGAGCGTCAGCTAAATGAAATGTAATGTAATGTCAAAGAGGAACAGGATTTCCAAACATGGACCAAATACCCCAGACAGCCTGCCATCTTCTACAACAGTGAGGAGACACAGAGGGCTAGACCACCAGATGATGGATCTTCATCCCAGAAGGGTATCTTGAAATCCAGCTACATTAAGCCACATCTGACACCACAGGAGGGAGAGGTAGAATGTTATTTAAAAATTATTAGAGTAGCATATTGCATTTAAATATGAAACATGAATAGATTAGTAAAGATTAAAACATAATAGAACATTAAGCAGACTATTTTTGTAATTATGAGAAGGATAGAGATTACGAGTGATGTTGTTCCCCCACACAGAAAACTATTGAGTCCACACAGCTAGTGAGGTCAAGACGATGGATTTCCACCCAAAATATGAAGACGGAAGATCCTTACCAAGTCCTCCTGTTTACACCGACTGCAGTTCAAGGGACGCCGATACACCTGACGAGAAGCTGTTGAGACCTGAAAACAGAAACTCGATTCTGCTGTGGTCAAGTCTGGCTACAAAGGGAGGTGTTCCGTTAGGGTCGCTTGTCTCAAACCAGTGAAGAAGTCAACAAGAACCCAGCAGAACTAGAGAGTGACTGTTAGAGGGAGAACAGTGACGGAGCGACAGAGACTGGCACAACCAACCAGCCAGTACATAGATAGACCCCGTCAGAAGACCGGGGCTGTGTTTAAAGGGGAACTTCATTTATTATTAGTGGAAGTCTAGTTTTTTTGTCAAAAAATTATGTGATTTATGGAGTCAGATTACGTTTTTCTCAGAGACACAATTTTATAATAGGTATGAAGTATCTGTTCTAAGGCATGAGCTGTAAACTAAATAGAATAACACTGGTTGAGAGCTTAGAAAAAGGAGTTCTAGGATTTTATAACAGTTTAAAAAATCAGTCTTTATCTATTTATTCTTGAGTAACTTTACTGATTTATAATGTAGTCCGTAAGGCAATATCTCATTTTTAGTGAGGGGCACAAGCCCTTCATGTCCTCGACATATCACCTTTTGTGAAAATAGTTCGTATTTTCCCTCTAGTTTAGAGAAATATGTTATCATATGTTGGTTCAGCAGTGTCAGACAAGCCTCTAATTCTAGAATTATTGAGATGCATTAGCGAAACCAGGGGTATTGTTTTTCGCAGAAACAATGATGCATAATACCATGACTGAAGCCGTTATTGAAACAAGTAAACAATTTTTTGTACTAATGGCAGGTTTTTAGTGAATATGTTTTTATACCATACATCATATGATATTTTTGTACGCCTTAAGGGTACACGGAGCAGTTATATTTATTTGGTACAACGTTATGCGTTTTACATGTTCTGTACATAATAGGGTAATCATATTAATTGAGCATGTTATGCTCAAAGGAGGGAGTGTCATGATTATACAGATATGTTGATTTCAGTGACGTAGTAGTTAATAAATAATAACAAGTGTTTAACAACAACAGGTATGCCGAGGTTTGGGCCTTCTCCAAGGAGGGAGTGATCGAGCTTTGGGTATCAGATAAATTGAAGTGTATGAATATGTCAGGACTCTGAGTAATATTATCCAAGTCTTGTCTACACAGGTTCAGAGAACTGCAGAGGTTCGGCCAGGTGATTGGGTGAGGGTGAAAGTTCACAAAAGACAGTGAGATTGAACCCAGGTGGTCGGAACCGTGAGAAGTTGTAACGAACTTCACATGCGCTCTGGTTTAAAGGTAAAGATAAAAGGAGCAAATTGACACCACCTCACACATTGTCACCCTTCACTGGCACCTTCCAGAAAGTTATTGGAAGTTAGGACTGATTTGGCAGAGCTGGAACAAAACAATAAATAGAAATAAGTATAAGAAAGAAACAGATCGATAGATAAATTGTCTTTAGATTTGTATAAATAGTACACTAAAGTGAAAACCTATTTTTTGTTTTACACCTGAAAAATAGTCCAATTTTAGAATAAGTTATTTTTGTACTCATAATTTGAATTTTGTAACTGACAACCATGGAGAAAATAGAGATTAAGTCGAGAACAAAGCCAAAGCAATTGTGAGGTCCACGAGGGATAAGAGTCAGAATAGTTGTGTTGATTGTGCTCATTACAGTTGGAACCTTTCTGGTTGGTAGGGGAGTACACTATCATGTAAGACATGGATCCATTAGTTCACTCGGAGAGAATGCCCACATCACTAACAAAACTCCAGCTGTGTTTCAGAGACTTTCACTTATCCCCAGAGCCAAAAGATCACCTGAGCAACGAGAGAATGAGTTGGAAACGCTAGTCCCTTCAAGGTTGCCAGGTGAGGAGGTTATAATCAAGATGATTCACCGCCATATATGCAGTTTTTGTATCAAATGATGAGATGGGTTTAAGTGATGGGGATTTACAGATTAGGGGAATCACCAAATTCACTGGATCCATGTTTTAGACTGTACCATAACACCCCCTGATAAGTTGAAAATGATTACAGTAGAAACAGGCTACCAACCCACAAGTACAGCTTTGTACGCACAAACTCTATGAATAATATTCCCCAGCAGATTGTGGCGACATTGCACAGATATGTCCAGACACAGAAGTTACATATGTTCTAAATAACAGTGAGATTTAAAATAATGGAGAAAAAAGTGAGGACGTTCTTTTATAGTGTGTGAAATATGAGGTGCTCGAAGCATGTAGGTATTTCAGTTTATAGAAGAAAATGGGTTCCTAAAAGAGTATTTGGGGTAAACATGTTACAGTGGGTGAAAGCAATGTTTTGGGATATGGTAAAATTATTACTAGACATTGATTGTGTTTAGAGGGCGTTTAACATCAAAGACAGATAGTATGATTAAGAGAATAGAGTGGAAGGGATAATTTGTTTTTCCTCAGTGTGTTGGAATTATCTATAGATAATGCGTCCCGAGATCTCTCTCTCTCTCTCTCTGCCTGAAAGACTGCTACGACCCCAACTCCAGCAGACAAATGACCTCACCACAAGAGACTCCTCCTCCTCCATCCAGCAGTCAGAGAACTCGAGCTGAATCATCTTCACCTGAGGCATCCAAGACCAAGACAGCATGCTGAAAGAGGTATAATCTCATCGGTCCCTCAAGACAGGACATGAAGTTGCAAGCTGAGCTACGAGACTTTGCACAAGACATGAGAGCAGAATACGTCCTCCATGCAACAGCGAAGAGACTGTACAGGCAGCGGAAGGATTCAAGAACCAGGAGGAGAAGAAGGGGGCCAGCAGAACGTGAGGGGGTCGTGGCTTGA
>CALSBZ010009427.1:59252-84115 GCA_943591055.1 Gobionotothen gibberifrons
AAGCATCATATTGGATAGGGGCTGAACTTGTCCTGGATTGGAATTTTGATGATGATGATTGTCTGTGCCAAAATCCGTGAAGATCTGAGAAACTATATGTGACTACCACACAATAGGGGTTGCTCGTGAGCAGTTTTTTTTTTTAATTACGTTTTTCTTTTACATTCGCGAAAAGGTCGTGGGCTTTGACGTGTGTCCCAAGTTTTGCGTCCGAAGCTCATTTTATGCTATCGCAATGTAAAAAATGGTTATAGGCCACGCCCACATTCTGCATTTGTTTCGACACTTTAAATCTCAGTTCACCCCCAGAGTATGTCTAAAAAAAGTTTGTTTTATTTCGTCCATCCGTTCTTGATTTATAAATTGGTGGTGTTTTTGGCGCCCCCTATAGTCCAAAATGAAAATGCTTTGGTGTGCCTATAGAGAGGCGAAGTCCCTCCCCTTCCGAGGGAGCTCGTGGGACCCCGGAAGCGGAAAAATATACAAGTCAATGGAGAGGAAAAGGTTATCTTTTGATCCCGTTTGAATTGTGCCACGAATTACACATGATGTTTGTCAATCTTAAACAATCCTTTCCATGTAAAAAAAGTGACAGTTTGTCGTAAAACTGTTGAAATATAAGACTATGAAAAATACGCAACTAGAAAGACTACAAATCCCAGAGTCGCGTAAGTGATGTCACCATTGTTTTCTTCCACTAAGAGAGAGCTATGTCAGCGCTATATAGATATATCGTCTATCTATATGGCGCTGGCTAAGATAAGATAACTTTAACAAGATGCCTGTGTGCTTAGTACCAGGTTGTTATCATACCAGCAATGGGTCTTGCTCGTTCTTTCGCCTCCCGCCTGATTAAAGGACCAGGAGTGGCTGGATCAAGTTAGCTACCTAGCTAGTAGCTAGCACGTTAGTTAGCATTACACCCGTGTAATTTTTATTAGCCTTAACATTAAGTAACCCAACATGTTAAACAGTAAGAGTAGTAGGCTAGTCATATTTCGTGAACCCTTTAAAGAGTGCTGTCACAGCGGTGTGATCATTCTATAATACACAACGTAAGCCTGGGGGAGAAATGCTAATGGTAACGCTAGCATCGGCGATCTATTCTACTTCATGCTATCTGCACAAATGGTTGACATTAAACATTAAAAAGACCAGGCAGTTCAGAGTGAATCAAAGGCAGACAGGCAGCTTTGCATGACATTCTTCTGGACGTGTTTCATTGTGGTGATAGTGAGTGTAGTCAATCCTTTTGTTGACAAGACAGACTGACATCTTGGTGACGTGTGTTGTTCTGCCCTACCGGAGATGTAGTTCACTGAGCAGTTTCACACAAAAAATGTGTAACTTCACAGTTTTACGACACATTTTTATTTTTTTGACTTGCAAAATGTTCTTTTAGATTGACAAACATCATATGTGTAATTCGTGGTACAATTCAAACGGGATCAAAAGATAACCTTTTCCTCTCCATTTTCTCCATTGACTTCAATGTATATTTTTCCGCTTCCGGGGTCCCATGGAGCTCCACCGGAAGGGGAGGGACTCTCTATTCCCCAACACAGATTGAACGTATCCACCAAAAACTGTGGTGAATGGATACATTGTTGAAGAGTTATGAGAATTTCTTTCTAAGCCACACCTTTTTGCTAATATGTTTTGATTAATGGCGGCCATATTTATTACCTGAAGATGCTCATTTCATATTTGAATGTGTGTGACCCTCCACCGATGCTGTATACTAAGATTGGTGTTGATAAAACCAAAAGTGAAATTTAGGATAATAAAAAATGAAAGTAGGCGGAGCTTAGGGGTTCAAGATGACTTTATGTAGAGCAGGTCCACCCGGATAAGTGTGCAAAATTTCAGATCAGTATGAAGTTCATCAACATTGAAATATATGTTATTATCAAAATAATATTGAACTGTTATCAAAACGTAGTGCAACTGTAGAAGCTTGCTCTGTTGTCTCACTGAAAGAATAACTTTTACCGCGTTTTTTCAGACAATATTGAGAGATAAATAGTAGCAGTTCTCACTATGTGTTAAATATCTTTGCCTTCAATACATTAAATTAGAAAGCTGACAAAGTCATATTGCTTGTTCACATCTAAATGTAACTTTTTGAATGTGTAGGTGATCTAGTATTTAGTATTGTTTAATGGAATGTATATCAGTGTATTCAAGTCAATACTTCATTTATTTAAACCAATATCTTTCTTGATTCTTTGTACAGTATGAAAAAAAAGAGTCTTTAGTACCTGTGCTGAAGTTCACTGCTGTGAGGAGTCCAGTTCTGTCTCTCACTCTCTGGTACAGCCTGTCTGCATCACCTGGACACCTTAAACAAACAGATATATATATATGTAAAGTACCATGTGTACAAACAATATAACTGATTCTCTTCTGTTGAACATGTTGGATTGTGTATTGTCCGAGTCAGGGTCCTTTTTATTTTACTGTAACTTTGGAAGTTGTGTTACCAATGCTTACTGTTTATTTGATACCCATTTGGTAATGCAATTAATAAAAACAACAAGGTTTGGGTTCGTTCTTCAGATATGACTGGCGTTAACGTGTAAGCTCAATAATGAACTCCAGCTCAACCAACCATATTGTAATATCTAAGTAATCATCTTGAAATATGACATTAATAATTGTAATATACACACATCTTATTGTGAGGTTGATTTCACATACACTACTTCGACGTTAGCTTGTCTACATACTTGAGCATAGCCAATTTAAATTAACCTTAGCGATGCATACAGTTCCTACCTACATAATAAAATATCTCTCTAAGTTACAAGGATGACCTTATTTTATCAACCTCAAACAGAAGCCGTTTGTTGTACAGTATTATCCCACGTAACGCTTAACACTTGTCTATTTCGTTTTAACCTTTATATATATAGTCTATGATTTTAACTTGGAGGATACTATTAGCATCGTTAGTACCGATGTAGCTACCACTCGCTTACACGCTAACCCTGTTAAGGTCTAGAGAATATTGGACCCCAAAGCAAAAGACTGGAGAGAGATGGTCAAAAACAAAAAGCTTTATTCAAGCAGACGAACAGATAAACGGCAGTGGAGGCAGGAAGCTGGCTGGCACGGAGACGTCAGGGACAGGAGGCAAAAAATCCAAGCAACAGATCATAGAGACGAGGAGAGCAGCGAGACACACCGGAGGGTCGAAACACAAAGGAATTATCTGGCAGGGAAGTGGCATGAGGACCGGGCTTTTATATCCACAGGTGAAGAGGTGAGTGGAAACAGGTGTGCCTCGTCTGCTACTGGGAGGAGCCAGCCAACTCCCTGTCACACACCAGCCCTGCAGAGGAAAACAGAGAAGGGAGGGGGGAGACAGGAACAAACACAAAAAGAGCACACAACAAAACCAAACTAAACAGAATCATAACAAACCCAAGCCTTAACATTCAATACGTAGCAGATTAAAATCATTAACACATAAATAAAGTACTCGAATTTCACTTACCGCAAAAAAAAAAAGAAGCTAACAGCAGCAGTCATTTGACAGAGCTGTCACTCAATGTGACCACGCCCTAATATATGCATAACTTTAAGGCTTAATATTAATTAAACAGATGAGTTGAGAAAAAATGCACCCCCCCAATCCATAATCATGAAGGGGGGATCTAACTATACAGAGAATATGGTTTTTTTAACCACAATGTAAACATGTTTATTTCTGCTGTAAAGTTTGGCATTTTAACATGGGGGTCTATGGAAATTGCTCCCTTCTGCAGACTGCTCCTACTGGCCACTAGATGAACTGCAGTTTGAGGCACTTCCGTATTAGCGTCCCGGCTCTTCCCCAGAGTTTGCCGCTTGGCTCATACACACACACATGCTCACTGTCACTACCCGATCTGCAGCTCTGCCCGATCTGCAGTGTGCATGTGCGAGATGGTCCGCCATATTGGACAACTCCGGACGGCAACCCAAGTAGGACAACATTGACACAGTGGCTTTTGGCAAAGCTCAAAAAGAAAACTCGAGAGAGATGACTCGTGACTTCACTATTATTTAACAACTATTTTTATTGGGTTCTTTTATTTGGGGTTAATTACATTGTCAGAATAAGTGAGAAATGGATTTAACTTCTGTTAGACAGCCATATGCCATACATTTTTGCATACATTCACAGTAAATATGTATTCAGTATGATAGCTGTCTAACAGAAGTTAAATTCATTTCTCACTTATTCTGATAATGTACTTAACCCCAAATAAAAGAACCCAATAAAAAGAGTTTTTTTGAGCTTTGACAAAAGCCACTGTGTCAATGTTGTCCTACTTGGGTTGCCGTCCGGAGTTGTCCAATATGGCGGACCATCTCGCACATGCGCACTGCAGATCGGGCAGAGCTGCAGATCGGGTAGTGACACTCACTCTCACATGCTCCACGGCAGCAGGGGGCGCTACTGAGTCCATTTGGACGCCGGGAGGTTGAGCAGAGCATGGAACAGCCCCTGCCAGTCTGATGACAGGTGTTTCTCGCGATCCGATACCAGACTAACAATCAGTGTTGGGTGTAACAAAAGTAACGGAGTTACAGTAATATATTACTTTTTGCTGTAACGAAGTAATGTAACCCATTACTAATGACATGTGGGTAATATATTACCCGTTACAATGCTCAGTAACGCAATTACAACACATTTTAACCCGAAATGAAATGGTGTTTTGTTGAATGTACTAGCATAGCGAGACATTCCGACACCAGAGACAAATTGTGCGGGTAGATTAGTAAACCTGGTGTGTTTACCCTTCAGGCTTCGCGTCGGGATCTTCGGGCAGTTCAATGTTATGCACCCTCTATTCGCGGAGAGCGGAGCGAAAAATACAAACAACAAAATGTGTCAGGTGCGCATGACCTGCTCCGCTGCGCGTGCATCATTTCCAAAGTGCTTCCACAGCAGTGACACACATCTGTGGATAATCATTTATACGAAAATGGTTAAAGCAACCATCACTAAGCGCCAGCAACACTGCATCTACTGCAGACAGTAGCAACAGGTCAGATGGGGACATCACGTTACCCTCCGTTGTGGACACTAGCTTACTCCCGTCTGACTCGCTCATGGCTAACTAAGGACAACTATGAGCAATGTCATCAGCAAAATGGCATTGATGCTGGATATATGTGGTATATAAAGGTTGCTTTTTCCTTCCTATTCCACTGACCATCAACACATCCATCCACAGCCTTTTGGTGAAACACCGTGGCCTTTTTGATGAGAGTATTTGCTGGGGGGGTGGGGGGACGTTGAGTCGTTGTGCCAGGCAGCTCCCCTTCTGAAGGGTGTCTGTTTTATTGAAGGCTAATTATTACTCTTGCAATTTTCCTCTATCCCTTCTCCTAATGCTTTTCCTCTCCTCTCGGTGGGGGAGTCTGCCTTCAGCTGCGCCAGCGTCCATCACTGCTTATGCTGATAAATGCTCTTTCATTAACATGGCCCACACGCTCCCCACTCCAACCTCCATGGATTCTTCCTATCCTCCTTCTCCCCTCTATTCTGTTATGTATGTGTTTTTATTATCCATTAATGCGCTGCAGTGCTCGGTTTTCTCCATCTAAATAATACACTTTATAAGGAAATGTAGACATGGGTAAACATGTAGAAGACATGTTGCTCTGTGCTGCAGTGTGCACAGGAAGTGTGTTCTGATGCTTGTTTACTGGATCATTTGACTGATCATCTGCTTCAAACCAACAATTGAGTGTTGGTTTGTGTGTTGAGTGTGAGATGGGAAGATGGGATGTCCGCCTCATGTGTGTGACTCTAGACCGGAGAGGGTTAGCCTAGCTTAGCATTAGACTGGACAGGAGGCAGGGGGAAAGAGCTAGCCTTGTGTCTTTAAGCATGTAAGCATGGTTTGATGATTCTCTGGAGTCTACACTTTCATTATCATCTGTCGTTGAAGTTAAAATGCTGGAGAGCAACTTCATCATGTTCAGGAAAAGAAGACAGCTGAAACATGTGCTGAATATTGGCAAAAGAGTAATGCAGGCTGTCTGTATAACACATTATTGTGACATGTTCTGACACAAATGGTAACATCGCAACTTAGAATCAGCTGCTGTCTAGAGAAAATGATGAGTTAGGCAAATATGCAAAGAAACACAATATCGATATAAAGTATTTTGAGATCTTCGTTTTAATGCTTGCAAGCATGACGTCTCCACTAAAGAGAGCAGCCTGTTCTGTGTGAAACAGACCCTTCTTATAGGAAGACATCAAAGCTTATTTACATTTCAATCAACATCATGTGAGGCAAGGTGGTCGCCCCATGGCACAGTACTGTATGCAGAAACTCACATCCTACAAAGAACAATGGGATAATATACAGATAACCTGTGGTGTCTCGTCAATTGTGTTAGTTGTGTTTGTTTTATGTCTGTCATTTCATGTTTAGTCAGTTATTTATGTCATTCCATGTCTAGTCAGGTTTCTATGTAGAGTCAGGTTTTCATGTTACTTCACGTCTTGTCTGTCATCTTTAGTCAAGTCCCCATGTTTCATGTCATGTCTCGTTTTCCCATTTCCTGTTTTATTTTGTACTTACCTCTTGTCTTTCTTTCCAGATCCTGTTACTTCCTCACTTTGGGTGTTTTCCCACCATCGTCAGCGTCTGCCCCGCCCCTGATTGTTTCCACCTGTTCCCACTTCCCTCATGTTTAAAAGTCCTTGTCTCCCTTTGTCTTGTGCCGGTTCGTCTTGTTTCAGTGTGCTTCGTTTGTCCAGAGACCCAGCGTGAAGTCAGTTACCAGAGAGGAGAGTTTTGTTGCTTCATATCAAGAGTTTTGTTTTTCCTCGCAAGAGTGATTTTTTGTTAACACTTTGTTTTATATTTTCTCATTAAATTATGAGTCGTTGCACTTGAGTCCACTATTTGTGTACCTCGATCTAACATAACCCCTATAGCAAATTCCTTCCACTCATCCTCTCTTCCTGTAGTGTCATAAAAAACCCTTCCAAACACATCTGTTATCACACATCCATGTGCATGCCATTCCCAGGATGCAGCAGTTACATTTCATTAGGATTACACTGTAATAAGCTTTAATACCATAATTGCCATAACACTACCTATGCAATCACGCAATATGTGGAATAAAAATAACCACAAACACTATGTCTGTCCATGATTGACGAAACAAAACTCTGAATGTGACTCTTTTGGGGGCAAAAGAGAGAATAAAACACTGTCAATAAACTTCAACTTGAACATTTAAGTTACATCGCTTTGCTGCTGTCTGTCCCACATGAGATAAGCCTCCAGGTAGATTGGGGTTCCATGTTTGGAAGTAATGAATAGTGTAAGACCGTTTAAAAAAGAGGTGTCTGAACCAAAAAATAATTATGATACAGTACGGTAAAATAAAATTTATAAAAAATAAGCAACAATTGATGATATTTTAAAAGCAAATGGTAAGTCCATCAGCACGATAAGGTTGTGAAAAGTCAGTACTTTGAGATTCTAGAAGCTTTAAAGCACTGATCTACAAACTGCCTGCTCAGGTTTTCTTGTCACAGTGTTTGAGGAAGACCTTGCTGCCACGCTGCAGTTTCTAACGCTGTGTCTACCATTGATTTGACCGTGTCATGTAGCACAGCCTTTGTTGCAGACAACATAACGCTGCATTCTCTCAGAGTCTCACACTGAATCAATAAAAAGGCCCCTCTGTTGACCCTGTTGCTACTTACTCACTTTCTGTTAATGGACATAAACTATTGAGAAATGTACCAGAACATCCACTGAGGCTGAAATCAGGACTATTCACAGATCATTTGAACTTTAATAGTTGTAATTTGTATTAACAGAAATTGTTGTCATATAGTTATGATCACTAAAGACTTTGGCAGAAGTAAGTAGACTACCACATTTAGTTAATTTACTTTTGAATTTGAATTAGAACATTTAAAAAACCTTAGCACTTAAAGAATCTATCTATAAAAGTAATAATCATCCTAAAATGGGGGCACCGAGCCTTCGCAGCAGCTGGCCCCAGGCTCTGGAACACTCTGCCCCTCCATGTGAGGTCGGCCCAGACCCTGGGGGTTTTTAAATCAACCCTAAAGACTCACTTCTACTCTCTGGCCTTCTAGTTAGAGCGGAGCACGACTCCTGATATTTCCCTGTGTGTTATTTTGTATTTGTGCTGTTGTATTTGTTGTAAAGTGTTTTTATTGTAAAGCATTTTTATTGTATGTACAGCACTTTGGGCTCGACCAAAAATCGTTTTAAAATGTGCTCTATAAATAAAACTTGATTTGATTTGATTTGAAAATATTCTCTAAAACAGTCAGTACCTGTTGGCCTGGCTTTTGATGCCTTTATTCCAGGTTAGACATGTTTCCATACTGTTAACATTCTTAAACCTTGAAACAACATGGAGAGTGTTTCAGAAAGCAGAGGAAAACATCTTCTGCTAAGTGATGCTAGACATTTGTCTTTTGTGATCGAAGCAAGGCCCTCCAAGAGTGTTTCTGTCATAAAGAAAAGGAAAAAAACGATTACCTATAAATTCCTAAATAACAGCTGGTACAAAAATAATGGCTAACAATTTAACAATAGTATTGCCTTACAGCAGGGGTGCCCAAATAGAGAGGCGTAGCCATTACTGACAGCCTACTACCAGGTAAATACACACTTCTCCTTGTATAAAACTGACCTTTGTACGATTAATACTTCATAAAATACTGCAGATCCTTTATCTTACCTCTTTCTAATCTACACACATACAAGTATTTAACTGAAGTTACACAACAGTGTTGTTGATACAGAGTTGGAGTTTAATCACACGTCACATACTACAGTGGGTAATGTTTTCAAGAAACATTGAACAGTGCTGCCACATATGACACAGGACAAAAATAACAGACACTGAACCCTTTCTTTGCCATTATATACAAATAGTGTTGCTACAAAAGTATAAATGAGGCTTACTAACAAGACAACTCAGATCTGAAGCTACACAGGAATCTGCTGCCAAAGTGCAATAAAAAAGACAAAATTAATAGAATCAAACCCTTTTTTTGTTGCATTTTAGTAGAGTATAAAAAGAAATGCCTTTAAAATAGGATGCAAGCAACACTAGTTTCTTAACCTGAATTGATAATAGACTATAATCAATTTAAACAGAACCGATCTTAATGTTTGCATTCTTATACCATTTTGTACAATAATTATAATGAATAAGTTCAAACAAATGTTTGCTTTAAACATTGAAGAGGGGTGGAAATATCTAATTACTTGATATATCTAGCATACCTCCAACATAAGAGAAACCACCAAGGTACCACCATAAGGTACAAAATAAGTTGAACAAAGTATTTATAGCGATATAGGACAGTGACAGGTATCAGGTTACTTTAAACAGTGTGTCCTGCTGAGCACACTGCTGATTGTTGAGGGTCAATCTGAGACTGTGCATGTCAGGTTGGAGGAAAACAGAAGGTCATAAGGGGGTGTTGCACCTACAGTATCATGGGAACATTGTAATCTCCTGCTTATTGGCTTTATATCTCACCCAATGACCTCCTCACATCATCCAGTGCTCTATCTGCTGCACTGAGGCTCTAAAGTGAGATATAGAGGCGTGGCTGATATTTGACTGTTGTCTGGAATAAAGGAGTTTTTGAAAGAGGTAAGAAAACATGAGGATGGATGAATGTGACAATATTTAGATGGATTGCTGACCGATACGAAAGACAACTGTGGCCAAAAAGGTGCATTTTAAAGGGCTGTCCCGTTCACTCAAATGGCTAACAAAGCTTGGTTTAGGAAGTGGAATATTAACTTGAAATAACAATCAGAGTGTGGTATGATTAGTATCATAATGTTTTTATTTAAGATTGCACAAATAAGATGTATTAAAGCCTTTACATATGTATAATTGAGTAGAGCATGGTTACCATATAAGATAAATAACCAGACATATAAGAGTGACAGATTTTATAGTGATATTATATACACAGTATTCTAAAATAAAGAAAAATAAATGGTGAATTAAAGTGAATGTTCTTGTTGATGTAATAAGTTGATGTTAGCAGCTGTATGTGCTTACAAACATCATGACATGATTTTAAAAATATAAGTAGAATCGGGTGATTTCAAGGTGAAACTGTATTCAGTAATAATAATAATAACAATAAATGGAATTTATAAAGCGCCTTTCACGGGACCCAAGGTCGCTGTACATGGTGGACAGACAAAACAAAACAGACAATGAGGAGCAAACAAAACAAAAAAAAAGAAAGAAAAGGAAGCTGGGGGACCAGGAAAGAACTAGGGTCCGAAGGCCATGGTGAACAGGTGCGTTTTCAGTGAGGATTTGAAGATGTCCAGTGAGGCAGCGTTCCGGATCTCGGCAGGAAGTGCATTCCAGAGGGTGGGGGCCACAACACTGAACGCCCTGTCACCCACAGTACGAAGGCGAGAGCGGGAGATGGAGAGCAGGCCCGTGTCTGAGGACCGCAGACTCCGAGAGGGGGTGTAAGGATGTAGGAGGTCTGTTAAGTACTGGGGGGTGAGGGTATGGAGGGACTTGTACGTGAGGAGGAGTGTTTTATAGTGAATCCGGGACTTGACCGGCAGCCAGTGGAGGTGGATGAGGGTGGGGGTGATATGTTGCCATGGCTTAGTGCGGGTGAGAAGCCTGGCGGCAGAGTTCTGGACATATTGGAGCCTGGCCAGGGTTTTGCTGGGAACCCCGGACAGGACTCCATTGCAGTAGTCCAGACGGGATGAGATGAAGGCGTGTATGAGTGTTTCTGCCACAGAGTCGGAGAGTGAGGAGCGGAGTCTGGCAATGTTTTTGAGATGGTAGAAGGCGGATTTGGTCACGGATTTGATATGCGCCTGGAAAGAGAGGGTGGAGTCCAGGATGACTCCCAGGTTGCGGACTTCAGTGGACGGGGAGATGGAGCAGCCGTCAATGGTGAGAAGCAGGTCACCAACCTTCTGGAGCTGCGCCTTGGGAGCCACAATGATGAGCTCAGTTTTGTTTATTTTTTAGCAGGTTTGATGACATCCAGTTTTTTATGTCCTGGAGGCAGTTGACAAGGGAAAGAGGTGGGAGCTGTGTGGACGGTTTGGTGCAGAAATAGAGCTGTGTGTCATCGGCATAAGAGTGAAAGCTGAGACCATGTTGGCGGATGATTTGACCAAGTGGGAGCATGTAAATGGTGAATAGGAGGGGTGCACAGAGCCTTGAGGTACACCTTGGTTAACTGGGGCTGGAGGGGAGCTGCAGTCACTGATGGTAACGAAGTGAGTCCTGTTAGAGAGGTAGGACTCGAACCAGGCAAGAGCTGTGTGACTGAGGCCAAGGTAGTCTGACAGGCGGCTGAGGAGGATGCTATGGGATATTGTGTCAAAGGCTGCGGAGAGGTCCAGGAGGATGAGAATACTGATGAGGCCAGAATCAGATGCGATGAGGAGGTCGTTAGTGATTTTAATGAGGGCAGTCTCAGTACTGTGACGGGGTCTGAAGCCAGACTGGAGGGGTTCGTAGAGCTCATGAAATGACATGTGGTGTTGCAGTTGTGTGGCAACTGCTCAAGATCTTGCTCAGGAATGGGAGTTTTGAGATCGTCCGGTGGTTGTTGAGGTCCTCCGGGTCCAAGCCAGGCTTCTTCAGGATTGGAGAGACTGAGGCAGTTTTGAGGCAGGGTGGGACTGTGCCAGAAGACAGGGACAAGTTCACAATGTTAACACTGATGGGGATAGAGCTGCCTTGACCAAGGCTGTGGGCATGGGGTCGAGAGAGCAGGTCGATGTCTTGGCCTTAGTGACCAGCTTGGCAATTTGGATGACATCCACTGTCGACTTTGCAGCCAATCTTATTTGTTACAGTGTACCGTGCACCAGGTCCTTATTCAGAATTCTTATCAGAATTCTCTGAGTTTTTATCAACTTTGGTACTTAAAACAGATAAAGTAATTATCGTAGGTGACTTTAATATTCATGTTGACGATGATGAAAATAGCCTTACTGTTGCATTTAACTCTATATTAGATTCTATTGGTTTTCGTCAGAGTGTAAATAAACCAACCCACTGCTATAATCACACTCTCGACCTTGTTCTGACTTATGGTATTGAAATTGAGCAACTATTAGTCGAACCGCATAACCCTGCTTTATCCGACCATTTCTTAGTAACTTTTGAAGTACTGTTACTAGACTACAAAGCATTAGTCAAAAGCTCCTGCAGCAGAAATCTATCTGTTAATGCTATAGCCAAATTTAAGGAAGAGATTCCACCAATACTTAACTCGATAGCATGTCTGCATGTAGGGGAGGAAACTTATACAAAATGTACACCACCCCAAATTGATCATGTTGTTGATAGTGCTATAGATGCGCTGCGAATACAATTAGACTCTGTTGCTCCTTTGAAAAAGAAGAAAATAAAACAACATAGATTAGCTCCATGGCATAATGTCGAAACCCGCAAAATAAAGCAAAAGTTGAGACAACTTGAAAGGATATGGCGTTCCACTAAACTTGAAGAATCTCGTTTAATTTGGCATATTACTCTAAATGAATATAAGAAAGCACTGCGTAAAGCGAGAGCAGCGTACTACTCTTCATTAATAGATGAGAATAAGAATAATGCAAGATTTCTTTTCAGCACTGTAGCCAGGCTGACAGAGAGCCATAGCTCAATTGAGCCTTCTATTCCCATAGCACTCACTAGTAATGATTTTATGTGCTTTTTTAACGATAACATTGTTACTCTTAGAAACAAAATCAATGACCTCTTGCCTTTGACCAGTATAGTGTTATCAACAGCTCCCGGAAATGTAAGCTCTAATAATACACTAGATAGTAAACTAGAATGCTTTTCAGCCATAAACCTTGAACAATTAAATTCAATGATTATTTCTGCTAAACCATCAACGTGTATCTTAGACCCAATTCCAACTAAGCTGTTGAAGGAAGTTTTTCCATTAATTAGCACTTCTTTATTAAATATTATGAATATGTCTTTATTATCAGGCTATGTTCCACAATCATTCAAAGTAGCAATGATAAAACCGCTTCTTAAAAAGCACAACCTCGATCCAGAGATTTTAGCCAACTATAGACCTATTTCTAATCTTCCGTTATTCTCAAAAATTCTTGAGAAAGCAGTCGTAAAACAGTTGTGTGATTACTTAAAAAACTATTATTTATTTGAAGATTTTCAGTCAGGCTTTAGAACACATCATAGCAGAGACAGCTCTGGTTAAAGTCACAAATGACATTCTAATAACCTCAGACAAAGGACTTGTTCTATTCTTGTCTTACTCGATCTCAGTGCTGCATTTGATACTATCGACCATGACATCCTATTGCAAAGACTAGAGCACTTAGTTGGCATACAGGGAACTGCTTTAGGCTGGTTTAGGTCCTATCTATCTGAACGCTCTCAGTTTGTACGTGTCAACGATGAATCTTCGACGCAAACCAAAGTTAGCCATGGAGTGCCACAGGGCTCAGTGCTCGGACCTATTTTGTTCACATTATATATGCTTCCGTTAGGCAATATTATAAGGAATCATTCTGTACATTTTCATTGTTATGCGGATGATACTCAACTATATTTATCAATCAAGCCTGATGAAATTAATCATCTAAATACAATTCAAGACTGCCTTAAGGACTTAAAAACGTGGATGACCTTAAACCAAAACTGAAGTTATTGTACTCGGCCCGAAGAATCTACGAGACAAATTATCTAAAGTTATACTAACTATGGATGGCATTAATTTGGCCTCCAGTGAGACTGTAAGGAATCTTGGTGTTATATTTGATCAGGATTTATCCTTTAATGCCCACATAAAATCAATTTCAAGGACTGCCTACTTCCATCTACGTAACATTGCAAAAATCAGGCATATCTTGCCTCAAAACGATGCAGAGAAACTAGTCCATGCATTTGTTACTTCTAGGCTGGATTATTGTAACTCCTTATTATCAGGGTGTACCAAGAAGTCAGTTAAGTCGCTTCAGCTGATTCAAAATGCTGCAGCTCGTGTACTAACCAGAGTTAGGAGAAGGGACCACATTACTCCTGTTCTGGCTGCCTTACACTGGCTCATAGAACACAGGATAGAATTTAAAATTCTTCTTCTCGTCTACAAAGCCCTTAATGGGAATGGCGCCATCTTACCTTAAAGAACTCATTATACCCTACTGTCCTACTAGGGCATTGCGTTCCAAGAAGGCAGGGTTGTTGGTTGTTCCTAGAGTCTCTAAAAGTACAATGGGAGCCAGAGCCTTTTCTTATCAAGCTCCACATTTGTGGAATCAGCTTCCAGTTTGTGTTCGGGCGGCAGACAGCCTATCCGTTTTTAAGAGTGCGCTTAAGACCTTCCTTTTTGATAAAGCTTATAGTTAGGGCTGATTAGATTCAGCCCCTAGTTTTGCTGATATAGGCTTAGTTTGTCGGGGGACATCTTACTTCTTCCTTCTCTCTGTCTGTACCTGTGTACTCTCATGTTCCGATTAACCCAGCTTCCCCAAATTTCTTTCTTTTTGGTGTCTATATACGCCGGGATCTGGAGTCATGGATAATCCTGTTGCTGCAGTCCTGTGTCCTGGATCGCGAGCCCGGATCTTGAGTCGTGGCTGTTGTTGTGGTCCTGGATCATAAATCCTGGATGGATGTCCTCGTGGATTCATCTTCCTATTATACACACATGCATTTCCAAACATTTGGACTACCTATGTTGCAAATGTATTATCTTTTTTTACACACGGCATCTATTGCACGTCTGTCCGTCCTGGGAGAGGGATCCCTCCTCTGTTGCTCTCCCTGAGGTTTCTCCCATTTTTTCCCTTTAAACTGTGGGTTTTCTCTGGAAGTTTTTCCTTGTACGATGTGAGGGTCTAAGGACAGAGGGTGTCGTATTGTCATACTGATATTCTGTACAAACTGTGAAGACCACTGAGACAAATGTAACATTTGTGATATTGGGCTATATAAATAAACATTGATTGATTGATTGATCCACTGGGGAGAAGGTGGAGAGGCAACACCTAGGAGAGTTGGAGTTTTGGGGGGGGGGGGGGGGGACCAGAAGCTGCTGGGGGAGGGAATCAACTTTGGCCTGGAAGAAAGCGGGAAAGTTCGAGCGGAGGTGGGGGGGGGGGGGGGGGGGGGGGGGGTCAAGGGGGTGGAGAAGCCGGTTTATGGTTGAGAACAGCATTCTCGGTTGGGATTGTTGTAATGCGGTTAGAACAGACAATCTACAGAAACTGTAAAGGGCAGAAAGATAGATCACTATTTTAAATATTTACTGCTTGTAAACCAAAGATTAGTTACATTTGTCAAATCCTCCGCACTGCTAAAAAGACTCCTCAGAGGATACCCTGGTGTATCTCCACTGTAAGTTCCTCTAGAAGCCTCCTCTCCTCCTCTCCTCTGTCCTCATGTCCTCTCTCCTCCTCTCCTTGAGGTGCATTTATGGAGTAGAAGAAGTATCGTGATGTAGGGAAGGATTCCCAGGTCACAGAAGGAGAGAGATTTGGAGAAAGCAAAGTTAATGTAATGAAATGAACTACAACGCTCATTTGAGCAGACTCTGAAAGCCTTCAGACTCACTCTCCTAATATTTGTACATGCATGCATACTCAATCACATCACAGTGCTGCATTAGGTAAATGTATTCCCAAATACAAGCAGTCAGAACCAGATTAATGCTAGAATTAAAATGTAATCAATCAGCCTGGCTGGTGTCTCCATAATGAAAGAGCTTATATCTGCCTAATATACAGCTGTAATTCTGATTACATATTCTTCATAATGAGTACATCTAAGAAATATGGCTGTGGAAAAACCAAGCGGCAAACTCTGGGTAAGAGCCGGGACGCTAATATGGAAGTGCCTCAAACTGCAGTTCATCTAGTGGCCAGTAGGAGCAGTCTGCAGAAGGGAGCAATTTCCATAGACCCCCATGTTAAAATGCCCAACTTTACAGCAGAAATAAACATGTTTACATCGTGGTTCAAAAAACCATATTCTCTGTATAGTTAGATCCCCCCTTCATGAATATGGATTGGGGGGGGTGCATTTTTTCTCAACTCATCTGTTTAATTAATATTAAGCCTAAGTTTTTCCATAAATCAGGGCGTAGTCATTTTGATGGACAGGTACGTGCCTCACTGTCAGCTAACAGCAACTTGTCCACTCTGCTAGGCTACAACCATAGAGGCTACAACGTTTGTTAGTTGTAGTTACTGCCAGGGCTCTCAAGTTTTGAACAGAGTTCAGAGTGAGATTTTGGCAGCGGCGGGGCTTTGGGTGGGGACGGTGGTCTTATCTGATAAATGACACATAAATTCATACCAATAAAAACATATTTATTTCATTCTTAGTGAAGGGATGTGTGTGTGTGTGTGTGTGTGTGTGTGTGTGTGTCAGTGTTTTTTGTTGTAAATGTTGGTGGCAGTTTTTGAGGCCTTCAGCACTGGGCTACAAACGACTAATTTGATAATCGATTAATCTATCGATTAATCGACTATTCGGACTATTAGGCCTATGCCTTGCACAATTTCTCAAACGCTCTTATTTAGCCATCAACTTTTAGGTTTAGCTTGAGGTTGTTTTAGGCATGTGGAAATTAACAATGAAGACAATAAAGATGAATACTTGATTCAAAAATACATATATTATATATTTTGAACTAAATTAACATTGCTTTTTATTTAAATTAAATAAATAATATTTCACATCAAAAGAAACAACAATGTTTTGACAAATCGTATTAAATAATGTGATAACAGAATTGTGAACAGAATAGCTGAAACTTTAACAAAATAAATAACTCAGTTACCTCTAATCATTAACCCATGTTTGTATAATGTAGTTAACTCTGTGTGTTGCTGCTAGCATACATAATACCTGACGTGGAAACGTTACTCGTGGACGGGGCTACAGAGCTACTAGAAAGACAGTCGACCCCGGTGCATTTCTCCGTCTGGATGCCAGCTGCGTGTGTGTAAACTGCCCCGCCCCCTCGCACACAGACCGGGGAGAGAGAGATCTTGTCTCGATTGGAAAGATCGAAAATACATCATGAACGCATTTGCGTGGCTACAGTGATTCTGTACTAGTTTGTTTACAAAATTGCGGCGCAACTTGGTGGGCGGTACCCTGGAAAGAAATCTCTGCGTGAGAAATACAAGGTGTGGCGTGTGAGCGTGTGAATGGAGTGAAATGCGTGTGTCTCACGCCAAATGCGTGAGACTTGAGAGCTCTGTACTGCACTCGACCCTTTAGCTTTAGCCGTGTTCGTGGTGATTGTGCCTTTTAGGGAATATTGTTACAAATACCAGACAATTAAAATGTCGTGCTGTGCGCTTGAATGTACTAAGAGAACTTCCAAGAAGTCTAAAATGATAATATTATACATGTTAACCCCGTTCGGAGGTGTTTGTGTGCTTGGTAGCTTAGCTTGTTATATAGCTTATTAGCCAGCTAAGGACGTAACCCTTTATACATACATATACATTTTAGTTTATGATTCAGCCTTGGGTAAGACTTTTATAGTCTATGGCTGTGACGCCCATAATGCTAAACGGGAGCAAATGTTAATAGGGGACCCAATTATCCCAGTGGTGGCCGCCGGAGCTAACGGAGCCACAGGGGGCTAGCTCCAGCCGGCGTCCCGGAGCTAGCCCACTGCGGCTCCGTTAGGTCCGGGCGATGGAGTCCGGCGTTGGAGATCAAGGAATGCAGCGAAACGCAGACTTGGTTCGCCTGCTGTAGTATTAGCTAGCCTAAATAAATTATGTTGAACAAGGCTTATTAAGCTGAACATCGCCACAATTGTTCTGCTATGTATCGGTACTTATTTTCTTAACGTGTGAATGACAAGCATTAAGAATAACAAAATATAGCTAATTCTCTTGCAGATTGTCTCATTTGATTATGAATGTAACGTTTATATAGGGGAACTACACTGTTAGCAGTAACTTGGTATGCATGTATTTCATGTTAGCTTAGCTTCTTAGCCTGAGCTAGCTCTGTTTACTTCCAGTTCGGAGGCAGCAGGTCCCGCCTCGGCTCCGCCTCTTTGCCCTTATTTGGAGGAGGCTGGAGCAGGCGGGAGTGAGACTCTGATGTCACTGTCAAGCCGTTAGTGGCCGACTCCGCCTACTAAGGGCTTCTCAGCAACTCTGCAGAATCCTATGTGTGATGTCACGGACACTACGTCCATTTATATATACAGTCTATGGGAAAAACACATCTCTTTTATGATACAATCTGTATTTCCTTTGGACTTCATCAGGCTATAAACTATCAAGGTTCATTTGTTCAACACTGTCTGCTCCCAGCACAGAGGAGGTGACACCCCCCCCCCCCCCCACACACACACACACCCCATCAGCACACACACCTTATCTTCTGCTGGCATTATTTTTTATCACTCAGCACTTTGGAGGACAATCTCGTTCATCACACTGCTCGTCAGATTATCTGAAGACCGTTTGCTTTACAAATTAGACACTCTGACAGCAGCAGCCAAACATGAGGATGCAGAAACATATCGACACAAGTACAGAGCTGAACTAACAGATGTGTGTGATTATGAGATAACATGCAATGTGTGTGTGTGTGTGTGTGTGTGTGTGCGCGCGTGTGTATGTGTATGTGTGTTTGTGTGTGTGTGTGTGTGTGTGTTTGTGTGTGTTTGAGTGTTTGAGTGAGTTTTAGGTGTAAAGGTATATGCTAGACCAGGGGTGCTAAACCAGTCGAGTCGATCGCGGGGAGATTCCCAGTCGATCGCGAGATGTGTCTAAATATGGAACAACAATATTCAGTTTTATCGTTAATGTCCTATAACATAATCTTCCTGTGCCAGAATAATGCACTTGAACGCATCAAAGCTTTGTGATTGGCGTGACCCCATGTATCGGGGCGTGGCTGGTGGGCACTGGCCACTAGTTAGCTGATGTTGTCCATGTCAACACACAGGAGTGACAGTCCGCACACACACAAGACCGCATATAATTTTCACTCCGAGTGGGAGGAAGATTATTTTTTTGTTTGTTCCTATTCAAAGTCCATCTGTCTCATCTGCAATGCGAGCATGGCTTTACCGAAGAAGGGTAATATAGAGCGGCATTTCAAAACAGTGCACAAACGCTGCGAGACGGAATTCCCTCCTAATTCTGCCCTAGGCTCTTCTGTTCGTTGCGTGCATATGTAACAGAGTTAAACATGTGAATACATAATTATAAGTTTGTGAATGTTTAATCCATAATAAGTTGTGAATTTTAAGAGATGAGATTGTTTCATTTAATATTTTAAGTTTTGTTTCCCGTGGGAACACCGTCCCATTGCACGTCTTTGTTTACTTCCGGTATGTATTTTCCACCCTCCGCGGACTGGCCATCTGTAGAATCTGGAGAACAGCCGGTCGTCAAGGGCCGGCTCGATTCGCTGACGGCCGTCACCGCCCTTCATTTTTTATGTTTTTAAATGGCATCATTGAAGTTGCACCGACAGAGGTCCACAGTTTCCCCGCAGCGAGGCTCCCCCCCAGTTGACAGTTCGCTAGCACCCCAGCCCCCCCCCTCTCTATTTGGACTGGTAGATCTCGGCAGACTGGCAACTTTAAAAGTAGCTCTTGGTTAAAAAAAGGCACCTCTGTGCTAGACTAAGCGTCATTAGAGATGAAAGTACTGCAGTTTCTCAAAACAGATAAACAGCTTCTGAGCGACCGAGAAGTAGCAGCTCTGTGTAGACGTTTTTTTTTAAGATGACCTGATTTCGGCCACATATGTTCTCTTTTATTATTTGTAGGGTTCTGTCCCTGCTGCTGCCTATCCTGGCAAGGATAGGCAGATTTTATATAGATTTTATATAGATTTAAATAGATTTTTTATCTCAATGCGATTTATGCTTAATAAGGCAATGCAAGAGCGGCTTCAACAGGAAGCTCCACCTCAGCTGCAGCCTTCTTGTTTTTTTTTTTTTATTCCCTGAACAGCCCTCCATGGTTGTGATTGGCAAGGTCAGAACTACATTTGCTGGAAATCTGTCAAAAGAAGAAGAAGACATGACATGTTTGTAAATGCAGAAAAAACTATGATCTGGTAGATTCTACATGTTTCCAGCTATAGGTTACAAAGTGGTTACAAGGTAAAGTATTCCTTGTCTGACAGGTTTTCTTATTTTATTGCCATCATGAAACTATGTGTTTGTATCTGTGTACCTGTGTGTGTGGTACATGCATGTTTAAACTTGCTTTCGTCTGTGTGTGTATCTGGATGACTATGTGACAAAAGGGAATGTGTGTGTGTGTGCGTGCGTGTGTGTGTGTGTGTGTGTGCGTGTGTGTGTAGCTCTGTCGAGCAATCACTGTCCCTCTCATCAGGCTTGGAGTGTGTAGCTGTGAATGGATGGCACAGTCTCCTGTAACAATAGCCAATACTGCAGAGAGACTAGATCAAAGTAACAAAGAGGGATATTCATTTCAAACACATTTCAAACACTGGATGGATATAAAAAATATATATCAAGAAAGAAATCATCAAAGTGAGTTCTGATTGAAATACTGATGATTGTTGAGGAAACCGGGCCAAGTCGTCCATTTGCAAATGTGCACCCTCTCTGAAAGAGGAGGTTCAAAGGTCACAGCGTCTAGAGTTGTGATAAAGTTTATATTAGTGCAAATAGACACATCAAAGCAGCCTGCATCTCTGGGACTGGGAATTGTTTCAGCATTTCGTAAATAAGTGTGTTGATACCATTACTGAAGGCGTGATACTGGTCTCACTGGTCTCGTGCCAGGCAGGAGGCGTCAGGTACACGCATGGCTAATAATAAGATAAGATATACTTTTATTGATCCCAGTTTGGGAAATTATTTTATCACAGCAGCACGTCACAATTGCACATCAATAAAAAATGAAATAAAGCGCCGCTTTAAGAGCTGACCCATGTATAGGGACTCAGTTCCCATGCGGAGGACCCAGGTTTGAATCCGGCCTGGAACCATGTACGCATGTCATCCCCTCTGTCTGTAAATGAAAAATCGTCCAAACGGCACCAGACTCAAGATGATGGTTAATGGTCCGGCCTTGAACAGCTCTATGGCAATTATGGGGTGTCATCATATGCCGTGTCCATGGCAACGCATCCATCGCAAAAAATCACGATGTTGTCGTAACTCAATGGAAAATGGTCCAAACGGCACCAGACTTCAGATGATGGCTAATGGTCCGGCCCTCAACAGCTCTGTCAATTATGCCATGGCAACGCATCCCCGCTAAAAAACACAATGTCGCTGTAACTCCTATGAAAATGGTCAAAAGAGCACCATACTTCAGATGACAGTTAATGGTCCGGCCCTCAACACCTCAATATGACAATAGTACATTTTCCTCAAAAGCTGTTGCCATGGCAAGAACTATATTGCTATAACTCCTGTGTAAATGGTCAAAACGTGCTCAAACTTCACATGTGTGCTAACGGTACAGCACTCAAGACATGTGTCAGTTTTGAGATTTCGTCAAATACCGTTGCCATGGTAACAAGATGGTCGCCATGAAACATGGTTTTCTCATAGCTCCATTGAACATGCTCCAAACGGCCCAAAATGTCACAGGTTTGATAACGATGCAGCCCTCAACACATCTAGGCGTATTATGGGGTGTCATCAAATGCAGTGCAGTTGCCATGGCGACAGATCGCTCGCCATCAAACACAATGTTTGTGATACTGCTGTAACCCCCATGTACGTTGTCCGATCGTCCTGAAACTTCCCACGTTTGACAACGGCTGAGTCCTCGAGACACCTACGTGACACATCAACATGCCTGCGGAGCATCGAAGACGCCCAAGATACATTCACCGTGGATCTGGACGAAACTATGAGTACTCAAAACACAGCAATAACAACACAATCCACTCTTTCTGGTCCACCGAGCCGCGCCCACCTCGCACTGCCCGTGCTGTCAATCACAGTGTGTTATCCCCCCTGTCTAAAGCATCCACATACGCTCAACCTACCTGTCTGAAACTATGTCTCTTTAACATAAGATCCCTCACCAATAAGGCCCAGCTGGTTTCTGACTTCATTATGGACAAAAAGCTTGATTTTGTATGCCTCACTGAGACCTGGCAACAGTCAGGTGACTTCTCCCAGCTTAATGCAGCTGTCCCTCCGGGTTATGCTTTTATTAGTAAACCCTGTGCCACTGGGAGGGGGGGGGGGGCTTGCTGTGTTGCACCGTGAAAACATTAAAGTCATTGCTGTCACTGTCCCCCATCACTCCTCTTTTGAATGCTTAGTTGTAAAACTCACTGGCCCCAAACCCATCATCATTATTTCCATCTACAGACCGCCGAAGCCCTCTGCTGTTTTTCTCACTGAATTTTCCTCACTACTAACATCTGTATGTGCAATGTCCCCTACTGTTATCCTCTTAGGCGACTTTAACATCCACATTGATGACCCATCCAATGTTTTTGCAAATGATTTCATCTCACTCCTGGACTGCCTCGATATCACACAACATGTCAACCTCCCAACACATAACAAAGGTCACATACTGGACTTACTCTGCTGCACTGGCATCACTCCTATGAACCTTGCTGTCATTGAATTCCCCATTTCTGACCATAAAGCTGTACTTTTTGATATCCATGCCCCCCTTTCCAAAGCCAAAGAACAACGGTCCATCACCTTCAGAAACATCAAACACATTAACCCCACAGATCTCACCACTCCATTAATTCCTACCCCAATCCTCCAACATCCACCCACCCTGCTGACCTGGTGAATCACTATAATAACTGTCTCTCCTCTTCCCTCACTGCCCTGGCTCCCCTGAAAACTCGCAAAGTTTCATTCACCCACTGCGCCCCCTGGTTCACCTCCGAGCTACGTCAGCTCAAAACAACTGGCCGCCGACTGGAGCGGCTGTGCAAAAGCACCGGACTCTCAGTTCACACGCAAATGTACTCGGATCACCTTCACCTCTACAAGAACGCGCTTTCCAATGCCAAATCCTCTTATTACTCCAACCTCATCAGCACTGGTAACAACAGAGTTCTTTTCTCCACAGTCAGTCACCTACTTCAGCCTCCTCAAACCCTCCCTCCAGATATCTCCATTGACCAATGTACTGACTTTCTGCAATTTTTTCACTCCAAAATTAACACCATTCACCTAGAGCTGGCCTCAGCATGCACCTCCTCAAGTGATCCACCCTGGATGGCTACCACTGGTCCATCACTCATCAGCTCCCTCTCCATCTTCACCCCAGCATCGGAATACACCATCTCAGAGCTCATCCGTAAAGCTAAAACCACCACCTGTCAGCTCGATCCTCTTCCCACCACCCTGGTCAAGGCTTGCCTACCAGCCATATCACCCATGATCACTGACATAATTAACTCCTCCCTCACCTCTGGAATTGTACCCACCTCCCTCAAACTGGCTGCAATCACTCCCATCCTCAAAAAACCCGGTACTGATCCAGCCGATCTAAACCACTACAGGCCCATCTCCAACCTACCCTTCATTTCCAAGACCCTTGAGACGGTGGTTGCTGCACAGCTTCAGTCCCATCTTGATACTAACAACCTCCATGAACCCTTCCAATCTGGTTTCCGCCAAAAACACAGTACTGAAACAGCCCTGGTTAAAATCACCAACGACCTCCTCCGTGCAGCTGACTCCGGACTTCTCACCATCCTCATCCTCCTTGACCTCAGCGCTGCATTCGATACAATCTCTCACCCACTACTCCTGGACCGCCTGGCTGGCATTGGGATCACTGGTGTTGCACTCTCTTGGTTCTCATCATACCTCACTGACAGACACAGGTGGTACAGCTCGGTAATCACAAGTCACAAGAAAGTGCTATTTCACTGGGTGTCCCCCAGGGGTCAGTACTGGGTCCACTCCTATTCATCGTATATCTCCTCCCCCTGGGCAAAATCCTCCGTCACCATGAGGTTAATTTTCACTGCTACGCCGACGACACACAGGTCTACATTTCCTCCAAACCCACCACTGCCCTGCCCCCAACCTCCCTCACCACCTGCCTTGAGGACATCAGGAGCTGGATGAGCAGGAACCTCCTGAAGCTTAACAGTAGCAAAACTGAGGCCCTGCTCATCGGCTCCAAATCCACCCTCACCAATTCACATAACACCCCAGCACCAAACATCATCATCGACGGCTTCCCCATACCATTCGCTGCCCAAGTGAAAAGCCTTGGTGTCATTCTGGACGGCTCCCTCTCATTCGCACCACACAAAAACATCACCCGCACCGCCTTCTTTCATCTTCGGAACATCTCCAGACTCCGCTCATCTCTGTCCCAACCCAGCACCGAAATCCTGGTCCACTCATTCGTCACATCCCGGATTGATTACTGCAATGCACTTCTGACTGGCCTTCCCATCAAACTCCTCAATAGACTGCAAATAATCCAGAACTCTGCTGCCCAGATCATCACCCGCACCAACTCATCCGACCACATCACCCCCATTCTCACTCAGCTACACTGGCTTCCTGTATGCTACCGTATTGACTACAAAAACCTCCTACTCACATATAAAGCTCTCCATAACCTTGCCCCCATCTACATCACCGACCTCCTTCAGGAGTACACCCCCTCCCGCACCCTCCGCTCTTCGTCCGTAGGACTTCTCACCATCCCTACCCCCTGCCTCAAAACCATGGGTGCTCGAGCTTTCAGCTGCTCGGCTCTCAAACTCTGGAACTCCCTGCCACTACACATCCGACAGTCTGATTCCATGGCAACATTCAAGGCCCAACTCAAAACCCACCTGTTCAAACTGGCATTTTCTTTGTAATCT
>CALSBZ010009427.1:89115-114540 GCA_943591055.1 Gobionotothen gibberifrons
AATATAAGGCCCCATCTTGCCCGGCCCACGTGGAAGTAGGCATCCCTCAAGTCCACGGTCGAGAACCACTCCACCTGTGCATGTGCAGTGGTCAGCGTATAGAATGGCAGCACCTTCAGGAATCTGTTGATTCCTCTGAGGTCCCAGATCGGGCGAAATCTGCCGACTTTCTTGCTCACGAGAAAGTACGCCGAGTTGAATCCCCTGGGCTAAGCAGAGGGTCTTACTGGCTCGATTGCGTCCTTGGACCGAAGGATGGACGACTCCTGGGCCAGAGCCAGGGCCCCTGCCGGGTCGCTGACCCCTTGGGCCGGTAAGGCTCTGGGGCACGAAAGTCATTGGGAGGCGGTTGATTGGGCCGCTACGACCTCTGCAGACCACCCCTGTAATCCGGCGGCTGAGTGCGGCTGCTAGAGCAGCCCCTGGGCCTGCTGGGAGTGGGCACAGGTCTGCGAAGACCCGAGAGCTGCTGCCTGGTCTGCCTAGCTTGGGCAGCACATTCCATTGCCTCCAGGGCAGCTGACCCCAACAGCTCCCCTGGCTCGACTGGTACGCTACGGAGGACTCTCCTACATGCCTCCATTAGTGGTGACTGGGCCAGCCAGACCTGGCGACGAGTCTGTACCAGAAAGGACATAACTCGTCCCAATTCCCTAGCCATTAGGGCAGAGGCCTGCAGTAATGCACCGCTGATGCCCAGCAAAGAAGGCTCGGCCGGAGCCTGCTGGAGAGAGGTGGGGACAGCCAGCATTAGATGGGAGAGGGAGTTCCCGATACGACCCATACGTGCCGCTGCGCCGTAGGCCCTACAGTAGGGCACCTGACCCCAGGCCTTAGAGCCTCGTGGAGCTCCCTCAGGCACTCCTCTGAAGGAGGAACGGTGAGGGGGACAGGGGCAGGGCTACGCCTGAAGAAGGCGCTAGCCTGGCCGCCATGGAGTCGTCCTCCATGCCCTGCAGAGAACCCTGAGCAGAGGAGAGGGAAGCCTCCTCGAGCGGGACCTCGTCCTCCATCTCTTCATTGAAGAGTTTTAGCCGAAGCCGTTAGCGACAAGGCGTCCTCATCCAGAGGTGCGTCAACCGAAGAAGGCGTCAGCCGAAGGAGGTGCATCAACCGAAGGAGGTGCGCCAACCGAAGGGGAGGGGGGGGCAGGCGGCACACTAACAGCCCCCACACCGGGCCCAGGCTGAAGGGCCAAGAGGTGACTTCATCATGCCCCTATCGGCAGCTAGCTGATCCACTTTAGAGGACAGCCTGTTTCTAGTCCTTCTATTGGGGGGAGCACCCCTAGCCATCGCTCCCTCAAGTCGCCGGGAGCGGCCGAGTTGATCTGGAGGAGGATGTGACAAGGAGAGGTGTCTGTTGGCTGCTGCCAGACGTTCCACCTCAGTGATCCTAGCCACTCTGAGCACCCGAGGCATGCAGCTACAGCTCATGCAGGCGTTTACCGTGAGAACCTCCCTCAGATGCTCGAATTTCGTCCCCACTGACCGCCAGAGGCGGCCGAGGCAAGAGGGGCAGCGGTCGTGGCCGTCCTCGGGCTCAAGAGAAGCCATACAGGCGCTACATGAATGAGCCATTCTGTAGGTAGCCAGATGCAGCGTAGCCGGGAGCGGGTGCGGGAACACAGCCTTCACCAGCTACCTGCTTAATGGAAAGAGTAGAGCGTTGCTGCTACTCGCCGAACAGAAAGAGGGATGTAATTACACCCACGTTACCGGCAGAGGGAGCGGGAGCGAGAGCACTGCCTTCACCTGGCTGGATTAATAAACACGGCAGTTCAGCGTCTACCAGGAACGGGGGCGAGAACACTGCCGTCACTGGCTGAGTTAGAGACGAATGCCATATGCAGCGTAGCCGGGAGCGGGTGCGGGAACACAGCCTTCACCAGCCACCTGCTTAACGGAGAAACAAGGCAGCTCGGCGCCTACCAGGAGCGGGGGCGAGAACACTGCCTTCACTGGTTGAGTTAGAGACGAATGCCAGATGCAGCGTAACCGGGAACGGGTGCGGGAACACAGCCTTCACCGGCTACCTGCTTAACGGAAAAACGAGGCAGTTCAGCGCCTACCAGGAGCGGGGGCGGGAACACTGCCTTCACTGGTTGAGTTAGAGACAAAGGCTTAGAACTGTAGTTGCAGTAGTAACTATGGCCAGTACCGACACATCATAGAGCCGTAGTTACGGTATTGGCTATGGCCAGTATATACACGGCTTGGAACCGTAGTTACAGTAGTAACTATGGCCAGTACTTACTGCTTGGAACTGTAGTTACAGTAGCAACTATGGCCAGTACTTACACAGGTACTGCGGGAGCGAGAGCGCTGCCCTCACCGGCTGGGTTAAATAATTAAGCTTAACAGTCTATGCAAGGTGTTAGCCAAGCGGCTGCTGCTAACAATCAAGCGACCGAGTCAGAACGCAATGTTAAGACCCGAATAATTAGCTTCTATGGAATAGAAAGTACTTACCTTAGTACTTACCTCTCTGCATCTAAACGAAAAAAAATTAAAATGACACTCTGTGCTTTCCATACTAAATTGAATGAGGGACGCAGCCAAAGCTGGGACTCGAATGCTAATGATAGCTCGGGCACAACGCCACAGCTTTCAAAAGAGCGTAACGGCAACTTTATGGGAGAGGAAGCGGGAACACTGTCGTCACCAGAAAGTCTAGCCGACAGAAATAAGACGGCAATCAGGACAACTTGGCTGGGAGAGGGTGCGAGGACACAGCCATCACCAGCAACAAGCTGACACAAACCTGTCTGTCGAGGCTCTGCACAGCCAGCCACAGCTCCTGGAGGACGGGTAAACCCACGGCCCCGACTGGATGAGTCGCGAAGCTGCACACAGCCAGCTGTTTGCAGAGAATCCTTGACAATGTTCCAACCGAACGAACGCTGTAGGCTACAAAAACATAGCCATGGTACCCTCGCGCAGCGAGAAGATGAAAGGAACAGATCCTCTGACGACACCGGCTGATATAGCCGGTGTCACGTGGGTCACAGGTGACTTTGTTGGTATTGGTACTCGAGCTGCGCATGCGCGCGATGGACATATCCAGTGCTAAAGCACCGCCTCTGGCGGTCAGTAGGGACGAAATAGAACAGTGTGTTATTTTGAAAAGAATAACAAATTAGAAGGAAAAAAAGATTTAAAAAATACAGATTTCAGTATCCTGAGGCTCTGAGCCCCATTTATTTTCCTCACAGACGGCAACAAAAGTCAGAAATTATACGATTTAAAATGAAAGCAATAATTGTGGCTTGATATTGAGTAAGAACATGTTTTTATCATGGTTTTTATGAACCACACAGCTTCCGGTCTTCCACGACCCGACCTGAGAAAAAGACGTGCTGCTGCCAGGCTGCTGCCAGGCTGCTGCAGGCGCGAAACACCCTCGGTCCTGACTCCAACTTGTGTTTATTAATCAAACAAATAAATAAACACAAGGGTAATCATGTGTTATTGTTGACGGGGAAGGGGGTAGCAATAAAGATAACACCATTAAACAGTTACACAACATAACAGAAATAATATCGATAGCAGCGTCCCTAGCAACCACCTTGGTAACAATGAAAACGTTGAATCAACACAATTTCCTGAAGTAATCTTCGTAATAACTAGCAAACTAAAGATCATGTATATCCACTGCACACATAATCTGAAATAACAACTCATATTTCTCGCATCAAATGACATCAAAACGCATTTTAATGGCCAAACTAACCTTAAAATAGGCATTTTACACCGAGAATAAAACCAAGTTCGGCCATGTTTTTTTTTTCTGCAGGGAGAAATGTGAAGATCACGTGACATAGACGCGAGCCATTGGAATGAATGGTGAAAAAAAACGTAGGGATCTTACAATTTCAGAGGCGTTTTTGTAGAAATACTACGTCCTACGTTGTAGACCAACGTAGTTATTACACGTTTTTTTGTGAGACTGGGTTGGTTCAACAGACCCTGGATATGTTTGAGTTATCTGGCTTAACTAACCCTAACAAACGCGATCTCGCTAAGCGGTCCTACGACGCTGGTTATCAACTCAGTAAATCAACCCAGGGTTTCTCTGTCCGGCTGAGTTCACATTAAAGGGGCGGGATTAGCAACATTTGATCAATCACAAACATGGAGAAGCGTACTGACAGCGCAGCGTCATACTCCCTGAATGAAAAGTAAACTATCATGTTAGACAAATATGAAGACGGTAAACTTTAAACATCCATGACTTAAAGGAGGGGTAGGTAAGTTTGAGAAACCGGCTCGAGATACACTTTTTGTTATACAGATGAAGCACTTACTTTAGGACAGTTTGAAACGCGAGGGCAGTGATTGGTAAGTGGTCTGCCCTCGCTCAAGGGAAAGCCTCCAGCTTGACTTGAGACCGCCCCCGTTTTAAATAAATGTAATTATAATGAAGCCAGCTGCAATGGATCATTGATCCACCAGGGGGTGCAGTGGGGTTCCACACTGGTGCTCATGTGAAATAAAGTCTGATACTGTACAGTACGCTGGATGTACAGCGGTCAGCGGAACTTAATGTACTGTAGTCGGAAAAAACGAACGGGAGGAAATGCAGCCCGGCTCTCGATTTTTAATCCTAAATTAATCATCATCTTAAACTCAATATGAACGTCGGTAATTCACTACAAATATTTATATTTTAATGGAGCCTCGACGGTGTAGCGGAGGGATCTTGCTCACCATGAAGGGTGTTCCCCATAAGGAACAAGTCGCTGCAAATTATCCCGTTTATTACATGGCCAAATTCTCAACAAAGTAACGACATGACTCCCAATATTAATTGAAATGCTTTTATGGATTTAGAAAATGTTTTTATTGATTTAAAAAATAGTTGTATGTATTGATATAAATTGACATGCATCCGCTAAGAAAAATAGTCCGTTGTGACATCGCGTAAAACAGATTTCGACTTGTTACATTAATTGCTTATATCCACACGCCTCTTCTCCTCATATTCACTACCTAAACTAGTTATAAATATGTTTATTTGTACTGTCGGCCGGGTCACTCATTACTGGATAAGCTGCTGCATGAGACAGCTGCCCGAAGAGAGGGAGGAAAAAGAGAGGCTCCGTGTATTTTATATATTATAGGCCTATAGAGTCGTTATTCATTTGTTTTAAAGCTCAATAAATAACAAAGAAGACCTTTGACCGGCACTTTTATAATTTTGTGCGGAAGATTTCAACTTTAATACACGTTGACTGGTGAAAAACTAGTCCCTCTGCCCCCAACGTGGAGAATAAACAGAAGGTGCAACCATGACAACTATGCTTCTTCGCTGCTTTTGTGGAGGGAGTTACAGCGCCAGTTACAGGCCCGGCATATGTACTACAGCGTGTGTGTCCCAAGGCCTGGCTGGAAGGCCTGGAATGTCGGAAGAGAAAGACGTGTATCCAGGAATGTGGACAGCTGCAATGCGGAAATGGAGTCGTTCTAACCATGGATGTATAATAAGAACAGATTTATGCATATTCGACTAATCACTTTTATTTTTTTACTGACCTATTGGAATGATTTCTTAATGTAGGCTATTTTTTACAACGTGTGTTGGAAGGATTTATTAAATTACTATGAATATTTGGGCTTAAATTAATTGCCATTTTTTAAACTCAGACATGTATCCCTAACATTATCCCTGACTTTGTCATACCATTTTTACAGAGCCCCCCAATTACGCCCCAGATACCCCCAATTATTTAATATAATTTACCCTTCACCTTAAATATCTAAAATAATGCATTAGAAGACTAAAGCCCTTTAAATAACCATTGCTCTTGCACAATCCATGCCCCTTTTTAGGACTGTCCCACATTAGGCAAATCATACTGTTGACAGTGTTTTCTGATTTATGGAGTGATAAAAAGAGATTTCTTGACTTTACTTTAAGTATTTCAATGTTTTGCTACTTTGTTATTGTACTCCTCTACAGTTCAGAGGTAAATGGTATTTAATACCTTTAGTTACTTCACAGATGTGGATGAATGATGTGAAATATAACCAAGTCTTAAATCAGACTTTAGTTCCACCTGGAGTAAATTCACAAGCTACCCTGCAGTCTACAAACTCATTCAAACTAGCTGCACCTTTACCAGCTTTGAGAACACTTTCTCCCCCCCTCCCCCCCTGAATTGCGTCTGAGGGAATAAACTAATCGCTCACTCTACACAGTATGCAAATCGGTGTGAAAGCAGTGAGACCATGAGTGAGACCTGTGAACAAGGGTTCGACAACATTTCTGTTGTCGAACGTGATTCGCTCAGATCCGTCACGTGGTGTGCTAAAACACTTCCTGGTTAGCTGAAAGGAGACAATCTCCTCCAAATCCGTTTGGTTCTTTCTTCGAAATAAAATAGACATAGTTTCTTGCACAATCTATTCAAAGTTCTAATACTTATGATAATCTGATGCTGATGTGCCAAAAGATCAACTATTTCGTTATTTGAGAAGCCTAAACTAAAGTACTGCTTCACAAGATGCTCCACATTCCTCATTGTATTGCTGGACGCTGCTGTTGTCAGAAATGTCATTGCTATATTTGCAGGGATATTTAGAATTTAAAATGCTGCTTGATCGTTAATTGTGTTAACAATATTATGAATCCTCTATTCTATTCTGTTCATGCTGGACTCAAACCAGAGTCCCAATAGCAAAAATCCCTCGTGCCATGCGCGTTATGAGTGTGCCACGGATCATGCACATATGCAGCATGGGAAAATGGTTTAATCTGTTGGAATAGGCTATTTGATATTTATACTCTATCACTACTTTTCTTCTGCACCGTTACCAGCTTTGAGAACACTTTCATGATCAATCATTATAAAACATATCATATATAGGCTATTATTCTGAAATGGACCAATCTGCACAATCACTACTTCTACTGTCGCTACTTTCACTATATTTAGATGAGAATACTTTTACTTGAGGAACATTTTGAATGCAGGACTTTTACTGTAACAGAGTATTCCTACACTCTGGTACTTCTACTTTTACTCAAGTACAAGATCTGAGTACTTCTACTTTTACTCAAGAACAAGATCTGAGTACTTCTACTTTTACTCAAGAACAAGATCTGAGTACTTCTACTTTTACAAGATCTGACAGGCCGACAGGCAGGAAGACTCGAGCATACAGCTTACGCATCACAGAGCAGCATACTGAGTTTAATGGATGTTTCCTTCTGCACTTTCTCTCTCACGACAACAGGGCATGTTTGGTTTTCTCTTTGAGGGGAATAGTTTTGTTGAAGCTGTTGTTGGCCTGTGGGAAAATGTAATCATAAGAAATGACTCCAGAAAAGCTGCAGATAGAGCCATAAGAAATGAATGCACGTTATCAACGTCTGCATGTAATCAACAACTGACTGCCAATCAAATAAAGAAAGTACAATTCAATATGTATTGTCAATGAACATTGAACTATACAGATATCGTCTCCGCTTCTCTCTGCTGCGCTCTCATCTCTTCTTCTGTGTTTCTCTCCCTGTATCGCTCACTCGTCTCTTTCGCCCCCTGTCGGCCGGCGGTTAAAATACGGCTGAGATTAAGACAGTGCGCAAGTCACAGAACGAAATGCATTGTGGGACATGTAGTTGCTAACATGTAGTTCCTAATTTAGCTTCTATATTTAGCCGTACAGCGAGCCGAGACACGACTAATTACTGGCAGGAACACACACACAAACTCTCCGAAACGCACGCGCACATGTAGCTTTAATATTTGACCGAACAGAGAGCCAAGATACGACTAACACACACCACGTTGTTTACTGACAGTTTGAAAGCAGCGTGGAGAGCTGTGATAAACAGTGATCCGCTCAGATTAAACTGTGATACGACTTCTGTGGCTGTCTACCAGCGATCATGTTTAATATTAAAGACTACACACATTGATCCCGTATCAAGATCAAATGTGACTGTTTACTCGTTTTGCAAAGATAGAAGCAGAAATGTCATTGCTATATTTGCAGGGATATTTAGAATTTAAAATGCTGTACAATATTATGAATCCTCTATTCAAAAATATTATTCAGTGTCCATCGACATGAAAATAACTAACTAACTACTTTTCTTCTAAATGAAATGCTGACATTACAAAATGCATGGTTTAATGTAATGTAAACATTTACATTATTATTATGATTATTAGTATATAAAGACTACTGTATATGTTCAAATGCTCTTTATTCAAGCAGCCACTGTGTACGACATCATTTCTGTATTTGTGAATGAAGCGCCATCTCCTGGTTAAAACCTGAAATTGAAAATCTGGCAACGCCCTCTTGGAAAATAGTGGGAGGGCTTGACCTTCCTCCAAACTGGGAGTTGGCTTGCAGTAGGCAGGAACAGCTAAGCTGGAGTCCTAAAGTAAGTGCTTCATCTGTATTCCATGGAATGCTCTTAATATCCTGATAGCAATGCATATTCTAAGTGCTTTGAAAAAAAATCCATACAAATATTTCATCTGTGGAAGCCGTAATACTGTAAAAACTACGACCAATTATTTTAGCCGGGCCGGCTAAAATAACTGGTTGGCCGACCTGTCTGTCAGCCTTCAATCTCGTGCACACACACACACTCGTGCAGTCATTGTGCGTGCCGTCATTGGGCGTGTTTCCCGTCTCCCAGCAGCAGCTCGGGAGCAGCAGCACGGAGCAGCAGCAGCTCGGGAGCAGCAGCACGGAGCAGCAGCACTCGAGCAGCAGCCCTCGGACGCAGACCGGTAGACATCAGCAAAAGAAAAACTGTAATGGAGCAAATTATGAAGAAAAAGAAAGTGGAAACTAGGAGAAGTCAAACCAGAGTCAATATCGGAGTTTCTTTTCAACTATGGCGACTATTTACGGAGCACACCGAGCTGATATGTAACGTTACCGCAGCCTGCTCTAGCTGACGTAACATTTTTAATACATTTTCACAAAACAAACATGCTAGCTTCAAAAATATAAGCACTGACAATAACGGTGTTATACATTTGTTTTACATTCATTATCATGATCTTGTGCGCGTTCATGTGTGTTGGAGGAGGTGCTCTGTAGGAAGTCTGAAGGAAGGGGCGGATTCTTTTCGGTTGTGTACTTTGGAATTTTTGTGCACTCAAGCTGGTTTCTCAAATGTACCTCCTGCTCCTTTAAACACTTAATCCAGGATAAAAGCCACATAGCTGCAGCTAAAAAAAAATACTGAATGCTCCGGAGCAGGTTTGCCGTTCAGCATAAGTTACCATGGAGATCTACCCCGGTAAGAAGTGTACCAGCGTCGTAGGACCGGAAACCCAGAGTTAACCCTGAAGTTACCTCGCTAACAGCAAATCCGGCTTCGTAGTACAGGCCACAGAGCACTTTGAATCTTCATGGGTATTGTGAAAAAATGTGGATTTATTGGTGACTAACAATTCATTACAATTCATGCCCTGTCCTCAGCGATTTAAACAGACGCAGAGCTACTCGGGCCGGTTGCAATTTGCAGAAATGGTCTATTATAAATCCATTTTCTTCATGCCGTGTGCAAATTGGGCAAAGAAACACACCAGTAATTTATTAAAAACGATGTAAATTATGCAATGGTTGTTTTACAGAAGCACCGGGGAAGCCTTCATTGGAAACTTGGAAAATGGCAGGCATTTTCTAAAAATACCTGGCAGGTGATTGGGTGAACCTGAAGTCAGCCGGGAGAAGAAAAAACAACATATTTTACAACAACAACAACAACAATCTTAAGTGTTGTTTTTTCTCTCTGCTTTCAATGTTTGTATATGTACATGTATGCGGAACTGCCCAGAACAAATGTCCTTACGGGGACAATAAAGTATATCATATCTTATCGTATTGTATCGTACCCCAGTTCACAGGTAGGAAGTTGGACCAAAACACATTACTTATAAATAGATAATGTGTGATCCTGTGATATCAAAACTAATGTTAAACTTCTTCTCAAAACCCTCTCTCAGAACACGTTCACGTATACAAGTGGATAACAATTATTTAGAAAATCATTATCTTACTTGTAAAACTATCAGGCCTTAGGTACTGTACTACATGTTTCTTTCTTCTTGCTTGCAGTGTATATTGCAATGATGGCTCTTTCCTACTATAACAACCCAATGTCCCCACAGGGATCAATATAGTTTAGCTTTATCCTATAATGATGACAAATTCAGCGAGCAAATTGTACTAAATTGTTTATCTGAGTACCCATTTTATGGATTTTATAGGCAAAGTAATCAAATGTGACAGAAACGGATGAAGCTACAGGGCTGAATCGTGGTATCTCGCAGAATTACATCACACATTACAATGTAAAGCAAAGAGCTCTATGTAATGTATTGGATTTTAAAAGTGGCCTGATAAAGAGGGTCTAATGGCGCATTTCCACTGCAGCGGGTAGCCCCGTTTAAGCGGCCTTAAGCGTCCTCAAGCGGCCAGGCCAGTTTTTGGTGGCCTTTCCATATAGCCTAGCACCGGCTAGCGGGTACTTTTTCCGGCCCCATAAAATTGTGGTACTATCGGGCCAGGGCTGAACTAGTGACGTCAACACTCTCGACTGCTGATTGGTAGAGGACTGTCGTGCAGTGTAGGGAAAAACTCAAAAAGATGAAGAGTGAATATCGCTTCAAGGATAACAACAACACGACTCTGCAACAGCGTTACTGGAGTCTCTGCATGGTAAGTTTTTGCTTACGCTCTGTTATTTGCTTGAAAGCATTGTGTCCCTATCTGTTCTAAAGCTCACTTCTAACAAAGTAGTCTATTTTATCCTTACATCGACAAGCCATGCTTTTATGGAGCCCCGAAGGCTAGTTAGCTAGCTAGCTAAGGCAGATAGCATTAGCTAGAGCTATTGTTTGCTAACACCATATGTGCCATTGTTTACGTTCAGTTTTTCTTTTCCCTAGTTGTTGTTGCTATTTTAGTATTGTGCTGCAGTAGTTTGTGGAATTAACAAGTCATGTTTCTGTTCTAGATGATTACATTGGGACTAGCGAGGAGGAACAGTCCCGAACAACGTCCTTCGCATCAACTCCAACAGAACAAACTCCAACTGGACCACAGACACCAACGCCGAGCGCCAGCTCGACACCGCAGCGTGTGGTTCTAGGTAAGAAATAGGCTGGAATTGTGACTCTTTTTTTACTTTAGATCATCCATAGTAAGTAAAATAAGCTATACCACTGTGTGGGAATGCTCTGTTACAAGTAAAGTAACTAGCTAGTACAATTGTGTGTGACTTCCTATCATATACATATATTTATATTCATCATCAACAGGCTGGAAATGCACAATCATTGTAAACATCTATAGGGCCAGAACTTTCTTTAGTTCATCCTTACTGTTGTTCTGTTTATACATTGTATTCTTATATCCTTGTGTGACCTGTACCTGTCCTGTGTTTTTCATTCTTATTGCTAATTCTTATTGCTATAATTATCTTGTCACCCAGGCAAGAGGAAACGAGGAGAAGAGGATCTGGCCCAGCGGGAACGGCACCTGGTCCAGCAGAAGGAAGACCGGGCCCAGCAGGATCAGCACTTGAACCGGACCTTGGGGGAGGCGAGGGAGTTGGAAGCAGCCTTGAGAAGGGAGGAGATCGCTCAAGCAGAGACCTTTAATTTAGCCTTCCTGCGCACTCTTGGCCAGATGCTAGGGGGAATGGGCAGCTGACGTGCCCCGTCTCCTCCGCTTCTGTGATACAACAAATAACCTCTGACTGAGATTATATTGTTTATTTACATTTGTACTTTCTTGTTTATTATTTATCTTTAAAATGTTTATTTTTACAATCAATGCCATGTATTTTTTTAAATGATTTGTATTGTACAATGTCATGCCTTTTTATGCTGCTGCAACAAAACACTTCCCAAATTGGGATCAATAAAGTACTTCTTTGACTTATCGCTTGTTGATAAATAATTGCTCCCAACAGCGATCATACAGAAAGATGGCATCATCTAGGTGTCCCTCTGCAGTCAGAAATATAAACACCATCATCGTCCACAAAGCACTGTGCAGGGGTTTATGGATTTAAGAGAATACTTATCACAGTGAAACCTTTATCATCTGTTGCAATGAAAGCAAATAAGAGAATAAATACTTGGTTAAATAATAAATGTTAACTCTTTTGCAGGACAACTCTGCATACTGTTTGAAATTGAGTTTGCTAGCTTGAGGTCCTCCTCTAAAACATAACATTACATATTTTGTAATGGTATTAAGAATACATGATAAATAAATAATACATGTAGTAAAAATGTCTCAATTGTAATCCTCGTTGTGCTAGACTCAAACAACACATTGCTTATATATTTCAAAGAGAACAAAAGAAAAAACCTATACAAAGAGAGCGGTGCACAGCGCTTAATATTTACTTGCACTATATTTCTGTTTATCTGTTTTATTGTGTTGCACTGTTGGAGGAGCCTGTGACATAAGATTAAAAACCTTGAACCTTGAGGCTGTGTCTTTCAGACAAACCATCATAATAATCATATTATTTTTTATGCTGTGGATACTTTAGCCTCCATCCATGTTTACAATTTTTTACACTTGCATTTATGAATATAGTTTTGCTGTGTTTTACACTTTTGTATTTATGTTTATAGTTTGCTTTGATATTTGCTTAATTTATTAGATTATTATTATGGGGCAGTAAGTACTGGTGCTTGAAATTCAAATATTTACTAAATAGTAAATTCTATAACATTTTTCTTTGTTTAAATCATTTGACAAACACATGTATGTGAAAAAAATACATTTATTTATGTTCAATACTCTGAAGAACCAGCACCTTACCGTGGTAGAGAGGTTTGTGTGCCCTGATGAACCTGGGGGCTGTGTTGTCTGGAACCTTGTGTTCCTGGTAGGGTCTCCCATGGCAAATTGGTCTCAGGCAAGGGGCCAGACTAAGATTGGTTCAAAAAGACCTCATGAAAGACGAACTAAGAAGTGAGGATACCCGGCCCGGAGGAGGCCCGGGGTCCCCTTCTGGAGCCAGGCCCAGAAGGAGGACTCGTCGGCGAGCGTCTGGTGGCCGGGCTTGCCACGGAGCCCGGCCGGGCACAGCCCGAAAAGGCAACGTGGACAACACCTCCGCTTCTCCGTCCCGCGGGCCCACCACCTACGGGAAACAGCGATGGGGTCGGGTGCGCTGCCAGAAGGGTGGCAGTGAAAGCAGAGGGTCTCGACGGACCAGACCCGGGCGACAGAAGCTGGCTTTGGGGACGTGGAACGTCACTTCTCTGGGGGGGAAGGAGCCGGAGCTTGTGCGGGAGGTGGAGCGGTACCAGTTGGATCTGGTTGGGCTCACCTCTACGCACCGCGTCGGCTCTGGAACCTTACTTCTGGATAGGGGTTGGACTCTATTCTTCTCCGGAGTTGCTCAAGGTGTGAGGCGCCGGGCGGGTGTGGGGATACTCACAAGTCCCCGGTTGGGTGCTTCTTTGTTGGAGTCTACCCCAGTGGACGAGAGGGTCGCCTCCCTACGCCTGCGGGTTATGGGGGGGAAAACATCTGACTGTTGTGTGTGCTTATGCACCAAACAACAGTTCAGAGTACACAGCCTCCTTGGAGACCCTGGAAAGAGTCCTGTATGGGGCTCCTGAAGGGGACTCTTTAATCTTGCTGGGAGATTTCAACGCACATGTGGGCAACGATGGAGACACTTGGAGGGGCGTGATTGGGAGGAACGGCCCCCCTGATCTGAACCGGAGTGGTGGTTTGTTACTGGACTTCTGTGCTAGTCATGGATTGGCCATAACAAACACCATGTTCGAACATAAGGATGCTCATAAGTGTACGTGGTACCAGAGCACCCTAGGCAGAAGGTCCATGATCGATTTCATTATCGTATCATCGGACCTGAGGCCGTATGTTTTGGACACTCGGGTAAAGAGAGGGGCGGAGTTGTCAACTGATCACCATCTGGTGGTGAGTTGGGTCGAGTGGCGGGGGAAGCCTCTGGATAGACCTGGTAAGCCCAAACGTGTAGTTCGGGTGAACTGGGAACGTCTGGAGGAGGCCCAAGTTCAGGAGGCCTTCAACTCACACCTCCGGCGGAGCTTTTCGGGCATTCCTGTGGAGGTTGGGGACATTGAACCAGAGTGGTCGGTGTTCAAAGCCTCTATTGCCGAAGCCGCGGCGGGGAGCTGTGGTCTCAAGGTCTTAGGTGCCTCAAGGGGCGGTAACCCTCGAACCTCCTGGTGGACACCGGTGGTCAGGGAAGCCGTTCGACTGAAGAAGGAGGCCTTCAGGGATTTGTTATCCCGGGGGACTCCCGAGGCAGTTGCAAGGTACCGACAGGCCCGAAGGGCAGCAGCCTCAGCCGTGGCCGAGGCAAAGCAGCGGGTGTGGGAGAAGTTCGGAGAAGACATGGAAAAGGACTTTCGGGCGGCACCAAAGTTGTTCTGGAAAACTGTCCGACACCTCAGGAGGGGGAAGCAGGGAACCATCCAAGCTGTGTACAGTAAGGATGGGACTTTGTTGACCTCAACTGATGAAGTGTTGGGGCGTTGGAAGGAACACTTTGAGGAACTCCTGAACCCGACAACTCCGCCCTCTATGTTAGAGGCAGAGCTGGAGTATGACGGGGGATCAACACCAATCTCCCGGGGGGAGGTCGCTGAGGTAGTCAAACAACTCCACAGTGGCAAAGCCCCGGGGGTGGATGAGATCCGCCCAGAAATGCTGAAGGCTCTGGGTGTTGAGGGACTGTCATGGTTGACACGTCTCATCAACGTTGCGTGGAAGTCGGAAACAGTACCGAAGGAGTGGCAGACCGGGGTGGTGGTTCCCCTTTTCAAAAAGGGGGATCAGAGGGTGTGTGCCAATTACAGAGGGATCACACTACTCAGCCTCCCCGGGAAAGTTTACTCTAAGGTACTCGAAAGGAGGGTCAGGCCGATTGTCGAACCTCAGATTGAGGAGGAACAATGCGGATTCCGTCCTGGTCGTGGAACAACGGATCAGCTTTTTACTCTCGCAAGAATCCTGGAGGGGGCCTGGGAATACGCTTATCCAGTCTACATGTGTTTTGTAGACTTGGAGAAGGCGTATGACGGGTTCCCAGGGAGTTACTGTGGGAGGTGCTGCAGGAGTATGGGGTGAAGGGGTCTTTACTCAGGGCCATCCAATCTCTGTACTCCCAAAGCGAGAGCTGTGTCCGGATCCTCGGCAGTAAGTCGGACCTATTTCCGGTGAGGGTTGGCCTCCGCCAGGGCTGCGCTTTGTCACCAATCCTGTTTGTAATATACATGGATCGGATTTCGAGGCGTAGTCGGGGGGGAGGGGGTCTGCAGTTCGGTGGACTAAGGATTGCACCACTGCTTTTTGCAGATGATGTGATTCTGATGGCTTCATCGGTCTGCGACCTTCAGCACTCACTGGATCGGTTCGCAACCGAGTGTGAATCGGCTGGGATGAGGATCAGCACCTCCAAATCTGAGGCCATGGTTCTCAGCAGGAAACCGATGGACTGTCCACTCAAAGTAGGGAATGAGTCCTTACCCCAAGTGAAGGAGTTCAAGTATCTCGGGGTCTTGTTCTCGAGTGGGGGAACAATGGAGCGTGAGATGGGCCGGAGAATCGGAGCAGCGGGAGCGGTACTGCAGTCACTTTACCGCACCGTTGTGACGAAAAGAGAGCTGAGCCAGAAGGCAAAGCTCTCTGTCTACCGGGCCATTTTCGTTTCTACCCTCACCTATGGTCATGAAGGATGGGTCATGACCGAACGAACGAGATCGCGGATACAAGCGGCCGAGATGGGTTTTCTCCGCAGGGTGGCTGGCGTCTCCCTTAGGGATAAGGTGAGAAGTTCAGTCATCCGGGAGGGACTCGGAGTTGAACCACTCCTCCTTCGCGTCGAAAGGAGCCAGTTGAGGTGGTTCGGGCACCTAGTTAGGATGCCACCTAGGCGCCTCCCTCGGGAGGTGTTCCAGGCACGTCCAGCTGGGAAGAGACCAAGGGGTAGACCTAGGACCAGGTGGAGGGATTATATCTCTTCGCTGGCCTGGGAGCGCCTTGGGATCCCCCAGTCAGAGCTGGTTGATGTGGCCAGGGAAAAGAAAGTTTGGGGCTCTCTGCTGGAACTGCTACCTCCGCGACCCGACCACGGATAAGCGGGAGAAGATGGATGGATGGACAATGAATATTTAGGTATTACATTCTAGGTATTCAGGTAGTGCATCAGACCCTCTCGTATGTCCCTGCGCTCCTCCTCTTCTGAAATACACAAACAAAAGCATACATATTTTAATACGTATAAGTGGTAGCTACAATTAATAAAATACTTGAAACACTTTGGTCGTATTGTGAGCGTGAGCCTAAACACATGGCTAGTTAGCGAACATTAGCTTACAGAGTAGCATTGTCGTCTAGTCCTGTTGTAGTCTCTGCAGCGTTGTAGGACTTCCAAAACTCTCTCGTCAGCTTCTTCTGTGTTGACAGAGTCACATGTATAGCATAGCAATAACTGGTCATGACGACGAGGTCTTCTTTAGCCTTAACTGGCGTGGTTTATTTACATTGCACCACTTGACCTGCTCTCCATGAGAGCTAGACAGAGAGAGATAGAAGGGGATAGAACAATCCCTTATATCTGACACATGACGTCAGCTACAATAGCTGTGCCGCCTTACGCCTATAGCGCCCTCTTACTGCGGAACAGTTATAGTGCAGTTACATGCAGACATATTAACACTTACACTTAACACTCCCACTTATGAATGACTTGTATACTGTACAACTTTTCCAAGAAAAATAACAGTTCAAAACATCAAAAGAACATGGCAGTCAATATTACATAACAGGCAATATTTTACACACCGAACATGACCCCTGCAAATGTTTTCAATTTCAGTTTGGAGACAGGCTTGGTCATAGCGTCTGCAACCATGTCATCTGTAGGACAGTAAATCAGTGTCATCTTTTCTTCCCTGATGACAGATCTAATGAAGTGATATTTTATATCCACATGTTTGCACCTCTGTCGGCACACAGGGTTTCTGGCAAGTGCAATGGTTCCCTGGTTGTCTTCATAAACAACAGTTTTCTTATATACATAGGTATCCATTCCTTCGAGCAGTTGTTCCAGATAAATACATTCCTGTATTGTCATGGCTAGAGCCATATACTCGGCTTCACAAGTTGATAGTGCCACTGTGGGCTGTTTCTTTGTTTTCCAAGAAACCAGTGAGCTGTCTGTACCCATACTCACACAATACCCTGTGGTACTTCTCCTGTCTGTGGCGTCTGCCGCCCAATCTGCGTCACTATAGGCTTGAAGCCCTAAGCCCTCGCTGCTCTTCCTGAAACAAAGCTGTTTATCTGCTGTACCTTTAAGATAACGGAAAACATGTTTTGCTGTAATCCAGTGCTCTTCTGTGGGGTCAGCAAAATGCTGTGATAGCTTACTCACTACAAAACATAGGTCAGGGCGAGTACATGTTGTCAAATAAATGAGGCTGCCTACAGCTTCTCTGTACATTTTTACATCCGTCAATTTTTGTGCATCCTCACTGTAATCTAGCTTTTGATCACATGGTGTTTCCCTAGTTCTACACTCCTGCATGTCAAAACGATTCAGGATCTTTTCCACATATCTCTTCTGGGATATTGTTACACAACTGGCAGACTGTTCGAAGTCCATGCCTAGAAAATGTTTTAACCTGCCCAGGTCCTTCATCTTGAATCTGGTGGAGAGCATAACTTTCACCTGCTCTAGGTTTTTAGTGTTGTCTGCTGCGATGATCAAATCATCCACCCAAATCACAATTATCACTTTCCCTGACTCTTTTGACTCTTTTGTGTAAACACAGGGGTCTACTGGGTTCTGTATGAAGTGGTCTTCAATTAGACATGTATGAAGCATCTCGTTCCAATTTCGCCCAGACTGTTTCAGGCCGTAAATGGATTTTTCTAGCTTGCACACTAGCTTCTCTCCTTTCTTCTCGTAACCTTCAGGTTGTTCCATATATATGTCCCTATCAATGGGTGCGTGCAGGTAGGCTGTCTTCACATCCATCTGGTGTAAAATCAAGTCTTCTTCGGCTGCCTTCTGCATAACTACCCGTACACTGGTCAGATTAGCTGTAGGGGAGAATGTCTCACCGTAGTCTATTCCTTCCCTCTGACTGTAGCCTTTAGCTACAAACCTGGCCTTGTACCTGTTGTGCCCTTCAATACCCTCCTTGATTGAGTACACCCACTTGCCTCCCACTGTCTGTCTACCCTCTGGTAACTTTGTTAGAGTAAAAGTATGATTGTCCTCCAGGGACCTCATCTCCTCATCCATCGCTTTCTCCCATTTTCCTGACTCAGGGGATATCATGGCCTCTTTAAAGGTCTGAGGTACACCACTCACTACTCTGTAGCAGTAATCTATGCTGGTAAGTGTACTGTCATCCTCGTCACTCTCTCTCTGGGCATAGTCTTTCAGATACTTAGGGGGTTTATGTTCCCGGGGGGGATATCTCCCACTGCATGAGGCACGTGGCGTCACCCTAGGGTGCTTCTCGCCATCATCCTCCGGTGGCTGTTGACCGTCTGTCTGCATGTCTGTGCTCAGTACACTAGGCTGTGGCGTCTCTCTTTTCTCACACCCTACTCTGGAGTCCAGCTCTGGCTCCTGTGTCTGTGTCTCGTTCTCACATGTTGTCTTTGTGACAAACTTCACTAACCTGTGCTTTTGCACTTTCCCCTTACCCGGATAATAGACTAGAAAAGCGGGGCTGCCCTTGTCATGCCCTACAAAAAGTCCTTTCTCACACCTGGACTCGAGTTTTCCCCTGTCCTGTTGGTAAGCATAACACACTGACCCAAACTTGTGCATCCTGGCTAGATCACACCTTTTTCCTGTCAGTGCTGTATATGGGGTGGTGCCCGTGTGCTTGTTAAAACACCGATTTCTGGTGTAAGCTGCTTCTTGGACTGCATAATGCCATAGACTCTTAGGTAAATTACCGTCTATTAGCTTACACCTAGCCATTTCGAAAAGAGTGCGCCCTTCCCTCTCAGCTATCCCGTTCTGGTGCGGGGAGTAAGGACAGGACGTCTCGTGTCGGATCTTGTTCCTTCTCAGCAGTGACTGAAACTCTCTATTTGTAAACTCTGTTCCGTTGTCGGACCTCAGGCATTTTACGCTGCCATACGGAGCTACATCTGCAAGGAATTTCTCTGTGGCCTGAAGTGCGTCACTCTTTGCTTTGAGAAAGTAAACAAACACTGCCCCTGTACACACATCTGTGAAAGACTGCATATATTTAAAGCCACCTATGGACTCATTATTTACTGGACCGGCTAGATCTGTGTTAACTAGCTCAAGTGGTGTCTTTACTTTTTCTGTGGGGCCTCTGTTCCTTGTTTGAGTGAACTTTCCCTTTATACACACATCACATTCTTTGGTAGGTCTATGCTTTTCACCGTTAATGTGCATGCCTACTGTTACCGCCTGCAACTTCAGTATATCCTCGTAATTACAATGACCCATGATCTCATGCCATGTCTGAATATCATGACTGACATTACACACATCATTTTCATTACTTTCTGTTTGTAGATAATACATTCTCTTGTACACCTCAATGTTAAATCTCGTACCGTCAGGCTCCACAAGAACATCGTTACCTTCATTGAAGAACACCTTGGCACCATTTGCAGTAGCAGATTTTACAGAAAATAGTTCTTGGGGGAACGAGGGTATGTAGAGGGCGTTCTTCAACGTCACTGTACACCGGCGCCCCTCACTGTCTATGAGACATACCTGTGCGTCTCCTCTCCCGTGCGCCAACCCGAAAGTGCGCTTCCCGTCTGCCAGCTCCATGCTGTGTCTCTCCGGCTCGAAGGTGCTGTCAAAGCTCTTGAATCGGTTCCTGTCGTTGATAATGTGGGACGACGCACCCGTGTCCACAATCAGTCCCTTCCCTTGGGCCTGCTGCTGCTGTGCTGACCGGCTGGCGTATGCTGTCTGCGCCCCGAAGGTGAAGTCCTCTCTTCCCGCTGCACTCCGGGCGTCGTCTCGACTCGCCTCACGTCCACCGCTCCCGCCATCTTGTCCACAGCCGCCATCTTGCACGCGCGCGTACCGAGCGCTCTGTTCGCGCTTCTTTCTACACACTCTGTCTGCGTGTCCCGAAGTTTTACAGAAACTACACCAAACTGTTTTTGTGCAATTATCTTTTCGGTGACCCTTTTCTCCACATCGCCAACACGCCATCTCCGTCGGGGGTCCGGTCTTTTTCTTTGGCGCTGCCCGGGCCTTCATTACCCTTTCTCCCGCCTCCTCGGCGACCGGGTCTGAGTCTTCTGAGGCCTCGTAGTTCCGCAACTTTGCCTTGAACTCCCCCAGCGACATGTCCGTGAACCGTGCGTCACCAACAGTGTGAACGGTTTATACATCTCCGGTAGTCCCCTCATAACCATCGCCATCATTAGTCCATCGCTCGGTGCTTCTCCTGCACTTTTGAGCGCCGTGATGATCTGCTCCGCCCTGATGACGTATTCAGTCACAGTCTCTGTGTTAGCTTTCTTCAGCGCGGTCAATGTTATATACAGGGATACAATCCGGGGCCTCCCTCTGCCGATGTAGTGTTCTCTTAACACTGTTAGACTCTCTCATCCTTTGTCCTTTGTGTCCCGGAATATCAGCCCCAAGCTTGTGTTGTCTAGGAGTGGTGCAAGTTCACAGTATGCGTCGGCGTTCAGCTTAGCATCCAGGGCTCGCGCGGCCTCCGTTATTTCTCCCGTGAGGCCCGTCAAAATTGTCTTTTTCAGCCCCACTCCGTGCATACAGCACAACATCCGCTCCTCCCAAAGCTCGTATTCTTCTGCCCTTCCGTCAAACATGGGCCACTTGCTTCTGCCTCTGGTCGCCATCTTTTGATTGTAGCTTAGCTTAGCTGCCCGTTAGCTTAGCTTTAGCGTCCCGCGGTTTTCCCGCCGCTAAACTAGCCTAAACTTTTCAGCTAACTAGCTATCGTTATTTTTGCTCTTCCGTGATCTGGGCCCATAACCTGTTGACAGAGTCACATGTATAGCATAGCAATAACTGGTCATGACGACGAGGTCTTCTTTAGCCTTAACTGGCGTGGTTTATTTTCATAAGTACATTGCACCACTTGACCTGCTCTCCATGAGAGCTAGACAGAGAGAGATAGAAGGGGATAGAACAATCCCTTATATCTGACACATGACGTCAGCTACAATAGCTGTGCCGCCTTACGCCTATAGCGCCCTCTTACTGCGGAACAGTTATAGTGCAGTTACATGCAGACATATTAACACTTACACTTAACATTCTGCATCTCGTCTTGCTATACGCAGCCTACTTTGAAACAGTTTTACCCAGCGTCGCTCCGCCAAAAAGCCGATCGCCCCGCCTACACTGCGTTGCTACCCCAGGTCCTAAACTGTAATGGGAATGCGCCACGGCCTCGGACGGCCAGCGAGGCAGCCCGAGGCCCGAGCGAGGACGCTTAAGGACGCTTAAACAGGGCTACCCCGCTGCAGTGGAAATGTGCCATAACAGGGGTGAGCAGTGGACTGAGACAGAGTGCTGAAGATATTCTGTAATGACAGGGAAATATATGAGTGCATGCTAAGACACAGTAAATGTGATAAAAGCAAGGACAGTTTATAGTGTTCCATTTCATATGTCAAAGTAATTAATCTCTGTATTCATTCATCCATCAACATAATCGTCCCTGCATCCATCGGTTCTGAGCTGCATTTCAGTATCGAATACAAGGTTTTCACTTGAAATGTACAAGACATTTCCAATTGTTCTATTGTTATTCTGCACATGTTCTTGTGCTTATGCTAAACACCTGTATTACGAATGTCTTGTGAAGGGTGTGGACAGATACCAGTGGACTCTCTTGTACCCTATTTCAAACTGGAATTAAGTGTGATCTCTTTCTTGATAGGTAATCTGGGTCAGTAAAAATGCGTTTTAATGTAAGTGTTAGCACCCAGAATGCTGGAATTGCAGCATAACTAACTAACCTAATACAATTATGTGGAATCTGTTAAAATATATTTAATTAAAGTCAATGTTAAATGTTTCAGTGAAGAGTTGCTGTTATAAAACATAATGTCTTTTGAGTGATAACTGGTCAAATGCTAGCTTTCCCTATCCTGACTCTCACCCTCAGCTTCATTTGTCTGATCAAACTGTTCAGTGAGAAAATAGAAAGTGAGTATTTTGGAAAAGGTGAATAAAAGGTTAATGTCAAATGATTACAACTTAGTATTTGCTCGTCTCTCTCCCATTCACTTCAATCAAACTTGTACTACTGAGCTGTATTTCATTATATAGTGTGATCTCTGGATGTCTTGCAAAATGACAAATGGCCAGCAGGGATTCACTGTGTTAAAGGTCCCATGTCATGGCCATTTCTACTGTAGAGATGGCAAATCCGGATCCTTTTACGGACTCTGAGTCTTCTGAGTCAGTCATTGAAGAGATCTGGATCATATGAGTCCTTTGAGTCATATGAGTCAGCATCACCAAGGGCGTAGAAATCCTACCGGTGTAACCGAAAGGTTGTTGCATTTCACAAGCATATTAAACTAACGTTACATTAACCTCCATTATACACAGTGTATTTTGCTTTAATAAAAAAATTTGATAACAAAATATTTTGCGATTTGGCGAATCTGAGTCTGCTGTTGACTCGTGCATGACGACGAGTCTGCTGGATCTCTGGATCTGCTGCTATACGGTTACGGCTCTGAGTCCGCACGAGTCTGCTATGTTTTGCACAGTGACTCAGGATTTGCGAATCTCTGAGTCTGCTGTTGACTCGTGCCCATAGCCGTGGGAAGTAGGGGTGCTGGAGGCGGGGCTGCGAATGGTGTACATTTGAAAAACTTCATGTTACTGTTGTTGAAATCTCTCCCCACTTTTGTCCGCACCCCCTAAATAAAACGAGTCAGTTTTTCTCCCAGCAGTTCCATTTCCGGTGCTGCGGCTGGGCAGCAGCTGTGTGTCTGTGCTGCGCGCGGCGGTACATTTCAATTACACCGGGCCAGCGACACACTGTGAACTGTCAGGAAGACTCGGGTCTAACTCATGGTCTAATTAACCTTAAGGCCCTGACACACCAAGCAGTCACCAGAGAACTCGCCGACGCCGACTGTTTGGCCGTCTTGGCCATGTGTCGCACTGGAACACACCGCAAAGACTTCAGCCGAGCACGTACGAACTGCGCATCCGTGAGTAGCAATAACTCTCAGCCAATCAGAGTGATTTCTTTGTCTGACTGCCTGTGGCCAACGGTGTCATTGTCATTGACAAAAAGTAGACTAAAATAATTAGTTTTCTTTGACTAAAATAAGACTAAAATGCTCAGACTTTTTGTCGACTAAATCTTGACTAAAATAGTTACTGTTTTCTTTGACTAAAATAAGACTAAAATGCTCAGACTTTTAGTCGACTAAAACTTGACTAAATAAAAACAGGATGAAGGTGACTAAATATGACTAAAACTAAATTTAAAAGGACATTTAACACAGGACTAAGACTAAAACTAAATAAAAAAATAGCTGACGAAATTAACACTAGTCCGCACGAGTCTGCAGGAAGTTTCACTGATCTGCTTCCCCTGAGCCAAACGATAACTTCTGGCAGCTATCCTACTGGCTAGGCAGATGGACTGGGGTACGTTGTAATGTGATTTGACATGTTATAAGGAAAGTAGCGAGTGAGGCAATTTATAGTTTTAATTTGTACGTCACCAGGTGTAGGACTCAAGGGACGCGGGTTAATCAAGAGGCGAGACTCGTCACGACAAGCTCGAGTCATTACTAGGATCCGGGTTAATGATCCAGATGAATCAGGACTCACCCATCTCTATTCTTCTGATCATAATTCCATTGTTGAGGTATACTAAAATAGATTTATATTGTGCAATTTTCCAAACTCACATTGGTTTCTCAAACAGCATCTCTGTATAGTATGTGTATTCACTCTGTCCTAAACGGCTTGTGTGTGCTCACACACAGACTCACAGCCTTGCTGCGTCCCGCTGTCTCAGGGAGGAGAAATCGGCGGAGCTGCAGCTGAGAAAAGATTGAGTGTGTGTGTGTGAGGAAGTCTGCGGACTTAATGTAACGGCTCCACGGACGTAACGGCTCCACGGATTGGTCCATTTGGAAAGCTACACGGTGTACTTTGAGGGTTTGACTTTGCAGACCATTTACATGCATAAAAACCTTCATAACACACAAGGGGACGGGTAATAACCGGAAAAGCATGACATGGGACCTTTAAGTAAGGAAGAAATCATCTGAGGGATTCTGATAAACTTGTGATCGCTCTATTGATTCATTCCACAGGAATCACTTTGTATATTTTTATCAAGGTCATTACACAACTTAGAAATAACTTTTAATGGGGGTTTCTATGAGTTAAAGGCTTTTTGAATCTTTCAAACATACATAAAAAAAACGTACTATTGAGTGTTCAAAAACAAAAGTCATTCGAAAACATCATCTGATACATGGGTGACTGTGGCTGCGAGGGAGTGCGGTCGTCTTTCAACCAGATGGTTGTGGGTTCGATCCCAGCCCATGCAGTCAACATGTCGATGTATCCTTGGGCAAGATACTTAACCCTGCTCTGGTAATCCACTGGAAATCCACCCCTCTGGTGGGATCAGGATAATCCAGTTTTTTGGGATCAAACTGATCCCAATCCTGTGTTGTCGGTTTGAACTCCACATTTTGAAGATTTTATCCAGATTAAAGGTTGGATTGGATTTCCTGATCTGATCGGATATCAAATTGATCCTAATCCTTTTTTTTTTTTTTTAACTCCCCAAAATCCAAATCTGATTTGATCAGATAGGGATTAAAAGTGTTGAACTCTTGGGCCCAGGAGATGGAAGGAGGGTCAGATAGAATAACAGAGAGAAAGAAAAAGGAAAGTAAAATTTGAAAAGCTGACTTTGCTTTTTGCGACCCACTTTTAATGTATATTTCTAATGAATTCAGTCAAATTAAACAAAGTTCATTGGAAGGATCACATTAAAACAATTTACATGTAACATTTCCTCATTTTCATACTCATAATCCATTGTTTTACAACTTTTACAGGGTTTTGCCTGCATAGAGGATTGTGTGGCAATTTCTGTGGAATTGTCATGTTCACACAGTCTACGATTTATTGACAGCCATCTTTTCCTGCATAGTTTAAACCGTGTTTCATTTAGCCTGTTATATGACCTTGTAGCTTTAAACTCTCTCGCACACTGAGCTCTGATTGGTCAGCAGGTGGTGCTATCACAGAGTTGATCTCTTATCCTGGAACATAACCTTCCCCGGGTTCAGGTAAGGTGTTCAGCTTAAGTTACCATGGAAATCTACCCCGGTAAGAAGTGAACCAGCGTCGTAGTTACCTCGCTAACCC
>CALSBZ010009427.1:114550-136044 GCA_943591055.1 Gobionotothen gibberifrons
GCTAACCCAGAGTTAACCCTGAAGTTACCTCTCTAACCCAGAGTTAAGCCCCAAGCCTGTTTTTCAGGTCTCAGGCTCGAAAATGACATGCCCAGAACAAATGACTATATCTTCACTTCTAAAAGGGATACATTAATAATGTTTTTTCTCAAAGCAATGATAAACTTGTGAGTTGGATGTAGCAAAGTCAGAATCAATATAGATGTTTTTATTTTAAAGTAAATTCAGATTGAACATAGTAAAACATTTTAAACTATAGTGTCCGTCCAAAAAAAAACATTACTTATAGTGAAAACCACCCTTGAATAATGGGATAGTAGACACAAAGCTTTAGGAATCCAAACTATAACATATAATAAGTACCCTGTATCAAGATTGATGCAAAACAAGTGACAATTTTAGAGAGGTTTAAAAAAAACAAAAAACTTCTGGGGTCATTTGGGTGCATTTGCCATATCTCTCAATTTTGGTGATTGACACCACTTTTGAACCGTTAGAGCCAATAGAATCAAGAGGGAAGTTCCTAAATCCATCTAAACATTACCATTGGTGAATGATGTGCAGCATGCCCAAAACCGGAAGCTCTCATACACTCTCGTAGCTCTCATAGCAGCTATATATGAAAACTCCGTTTTTGACATAAATGTTAATGATGGATTATCAGTAATCATTTCAAAGTGACACATTGGATTAACCTTCAGCAGCGTTTTTATGAGTTTTAATGCCATTGAACACAACTTTTGATCCGAAAACAGCAACGGTAAGACGTATTTGTTGTTTTGGTCCCGTAAAGCCAAGTTGTGTGTTGTCTGGTTTCACCTTCGCTGCCCTGAGTTTCGCACAGTGATGATACTTATACCATTGGAATCTGTGGAATCTCAGCTTTCATATGATATCTTGTTCGTGCAGAATCGATGAAGTATAAAATATTTCTACCGTGAGTTATGTGCTAAGTGCGTTAGCACTCTTTCGCTTAGTGCTAATTCAGAGGCTTGGTGTTAGAGTTGTATTTTGTTTCGGTAAACATTTTCATATTGTCTGATAGCTGAGTTTCTTCCTGTTAAGTGGGTATGACACATTAATAGGTTGTTAAATGTTAAGAAGCCCTCAGACGCTGTTTCTTGCAATATGTTGCGTTTAGCCCCTGGTACCGGGGGCATGGGGCTTAACAGGTTAACCCTGAAGTTACCTCGCTAACTGCAAATCCTGCTTCGTAAAACAGGCCTCTGGAGAGGAGTTGCCAAACTGCATAGAGGAGTAAAACATGCTGTAGGATGTGTTTTCAATGCGCTGCTCACGGGAGTTGGCCCTCTAAATTTAAAAGTATTTCACTGACCGGCTGAGTGAAGAAATGACACACCGCTCACAGAGTGTCCGCTAATGTCTTTGCCACCACAGCACAAAGAAGAACACAAAAATCAATAAAGAAAAAAATACATTCTGTGATCAATCATATCTAACATGCTGTTCAATGTTACATGTTATAGATTCACCGGCTTGTGTTCATGAATATGTAAACGCTGCTATGCACTGACACTAAAACGCTAGTGTGCATCTTTATTACAGTTAAACTTTTTCCAGTTACAAATGCAAAAGTACATACATCGGAGAACATGATGGAGGAGATGAGGAGTGTTAATAATGCCAGGCTAATATGCTAAAGCTTTTAATTGATTTGCATGTTACTAATAAGTATATTTATTGTATGTATGTATTAACAAAATACTATGAGCGGTACAGATTCTCAGATGAGGGAATACTTTATAAACCAGTTGAGCTGTTACGATATGTCTTGGCCACTGAGTATTCACTGTGAATATACATTATGTGTTATACCTCTAACTGCAGTGGTATTGACTCATCCATTTAGAAACTGCACAATTCCCAGAAGTGTGCTTGTCGGTGTTCGTAGTCAGCCGCCAATTTGGACTAATGAGAGTCTAGCTTCAGTAGAGAAACGCTGCCCTCACAGGCCAAGTGTGTAGGAGTCTTTTAAAGAGGCTGCAATGCCTGCTATTAATTGTTAGCTGTAGACATCGTCTCCGTCTTCCTCGACCCGACCTCTCCACTCCGTCCAGCCTCATCATCCTCCTTCATCCACCTTCATCCCCCCTTCTCCCATTCGGCTGAGGAGAGGTGTCAGCAGCTCAGGGCCAAAACCAGGAAACAGCTAAGATTCCACGATCCTCTCAAATTCTGTGATGAAGATCGCCCATCAGATCTCCCGTTGACAGCAACTTTTCACCTCCCTCATTTTAAGGCTCCGTCATAAGGTGGAAAGGGAATGAAATGAAGACATCTTTGCCAAGCTGCTGAGCAAATATTGACTTCTCTCCACACTGCCAAGCAAACTGACTTGATCACATTTGAGCAGATTTAATTACATTTTTCGTGTTAATGTGTGACTGCGCCACTGTTCAGAAAGTTATCTGACATTAATTGAATGTGCTAAGGTTATGAGGATGCTGTCATCTAGATGGAAAACAGAATGGGTTTCAAGATAGATAATTTCTCATTTAAAAGTGTACAGGGTCCTGAGATATTTAAATCTCTTTCCTTTTTTTCTCATCAATCTCTGCTTCTCCCTTTCTCTGGGAATAGTGGTAATGTCATCTGTGTTTTCATGGTCAGAATGCCTTCGTTCCTTTCAGCAGCCCTGAAACATGTTTCAAACTCAATAAGCAGTTCAATACATCAACGTGGAGGGAGAAAATGTTCCCTTACACATTTTATGGAAATTTAATTTCATCTCCATAGCTTTTGGAGAAAATTAGATGTACATATGCTTAAAAGTGTGCTGCCATGATTGGGTAAGTGCCAGGCCCACCTCAGCATGTATCACTGTGCTGTATGTAGATTCTCATTTCACAAGGACAGACACAGCCACAATGACGGATTACAGGCAGCTAGATACAGGAACCTGCCCCTGCAGCAAATCCGCAGCTCTGCTCCATTTGTAAATATGCTACATACAGGAGCAGCATCATACTGTATATTTTGTAAGAGATGGTTGGAACACTGCCATGACTGTGGAGTTATTGGACAGTTTGAAAGCAGCAGGTAAAAGGGGAAATCACAATCCATTCATCAAAACACTTCTCAATTAGTCAACTGTGGCATACCCTGACCAATTGTAAATCACTGAATGTGTGCACTCATAACTAAAGATCGGATTGTTTACCAGAGGTGGGAGTAAGTCCTACATGTGCAAGTCATGAGCAAGTCTCAAGTCTTGACCTACAAGTATCAAGCAAGTCCCAAGTTACTGTGGTGAGAGTCAAGCAAGTCAAGTCAAGTCATTGCTCAGGTCAAGCAAGTCACAAGTCAAGTCATACGAAATTCTGATGAATAAGCCCAGTTTCCGCATTTAAATCAGTTAAAAGACAGTGGCAATGAAAATGGATTTAACCCACACTATGATCTTCATTACATACACAGTTAATCATTTGAAATCTAATTTAGACCGATGACAATCATATTAGATTCATATTAACCCTAGAACTGCAGACAATATAGCTAGGACTCATTCAAAAAGTCTGTTCAAAAAGGCAGAATTCCAGGTAAGAAAATCATACATGGCCATTACACATATTTAATTTAAATGTCTGTTAACACTAGAACCGCCAACAGCGTCAGCACCTATATAGATATCATTTTTAAATCATTTCATTTGTTCCTCTTCATAATTTCCTTATAAACTAAGTAGGACGATTTAAAACTCACTTAATTGGGTTAATTTTGAAATTGCTTCAGTTTATCATCATAACAGATCAAAAAGTTCAGATTCATTTTACAATAAATCAAGGAATGATGCACTTCTACAAACAAAAACAACATCATTAAAACATTTAAACAAACTACTAAAAGTAGATGAACTACATTATTCAACAGTTTACAGTAACTTCTGATAATAACACAGGGGAAATAAACGAGGCATCTCTTTTCCTCTCTCTCTCTCTTCCTCTCCTGACAGCCCGTCAGTATCAGGGTTAGTCCAAATGAATCCCTTGGCGGTTCTAGTGTTAATTTACCGTGTTGTCTTCTCTTTGCAATGCTTAATCGATTTGAAACCAAGTCTAACGTAGCCAGTCTAACGTAGCCTAACTTCACTATTTTTGGAGTAAAGCTAGCCGCTGCCATGTTAACTGAGACTCCTGCCTTCTAGTGGGTTGCCAGGTTTGCGCGCATGGCGCTATAATCACGTTTTTCGAAAAAACTAAACGCAATATTTAATTTTAAACAGTCAAGTCCTTTCAAGTCATCTATCTCAAGCTTAAGTCAAGTCTCAAGTCATAAATACCAAGTCAAAGTCAAGTCAAGTCTTTTATCAATGTTAGTCAAGCAAGTCTCAAGTCAAAAAAGATGCGACTCGAGTCAAGTCATGTGACTCGAGTCCCCACCTCTGTTGTTTACTACGGTTTTAAAGCATCACGTTTGATAGTTTGGCTTCCACAATGCTGCTTTGCAATTACAAAGGACACAAGAGGGTAAGTAAAGTATGACTGAAGGCTTAAAAAAAGCTAAACTAAATATTGTTAAGTTACAAGATGTTACAATACATTTTTATGAACTGCAAACACAACCAGACCGGACGATGCTTTGGTAGTGACCTGTCAATCACAACGAGAGCTCTGCCCTGAAGCATCTGCTGCTTTGTTTTACTCTAAATGGACCATAACTTTCACAATTAGCAGTTGAGACACTAGGCTTCTAAAAAAACGTTTAGCCTTTTCTCATTGACTTCTATACAATTGTTTATAAAAACCACTGCTGGATATTAAAGAGGTGCTTACCTGGGGTCCAGTCAGGAGGCTTTGAGCAGGTAGCCCACACACACCTGTCAGGTCTCCAGTTGTTGTGGGGTCCACCGTCTCTGTATTTCCCCTAAAGTGGTCAAGTGTTTTCAGTGTTAAGAAAAACTCTCATGCTGCAAATGACAATTTCCCTCAGGCGCCTGAAGTCAAGGAGTCTGAACCCTTCCTTTCTCACCACTGAAAAGCATGCAGTGCCCTGGTCAGGCCCTCAGTGATGTGGAAACTAAGGTACATGAAGCTGTCTCCACTGGGAACCCCATGATATAGAGGGGGCCAGTTCCTTTTTGCATATTACCAAAGTCCCCCTATCAGCTCCTTTGTCTTGCAGAAGGTAACGGTTGTGTTCTGACACCTCCTTCAGATTGACCACAGCTGTATTGTCAGGGAACTCAAGGATGGTTTTGGAGTCCCCATCTGGGGTCTGCATGTCAGGAAGTCAAGGATCCACGTGCACAGTGAACTGTTTAATCCCAGGTCCTTTGTGACGAGACTGGAGAGAACTGTGGTTTCAAACTGTGAGCTGTAGACAACAAACACTCCCTCTATGGTTCTGGTGAGGGAGGGTGCAGGGTCTTAACTTAAATGGATGCATTGAGCACACCTGTAATGTCCTTAAACATGCCTTATGGCACACAAGTTTGTCAAGTTAGTTTTACTTCATAGGTAGGTATTCATTATCAAGGTAATCATTTTACGTCTACCTTTTGTTTCCATTTGCTGATACGTTTGACTAACCTTTTTCTAACGTGTCTGATCGTCTTACTGCTTATGTTTCTTACCCTTACCCCTTGATTACACCGGGTCCGTCTGCGCCGTGTTACGGCTGCGGCACGGTTTTGGTCCGGCCTCCTCCGGCGTCATACCCTACCGGGCGCGTTTCAGAAGCATTTCAGAAGCGGAGCGTCTTTCCTGCCGGCTTGCAGTTTTTGTTGATTTGGGCATATTTCCTGGACAGACTACTTTGTACAGACAAAGTTAATAATAATTGTAATATTCCAGTTATAAACGACATGAATCAAAGATGTGTTGCTGTATTTTAGTGGTAAAACAATGCATTCATCATCATAACTTTTCTATATATATAATTTACACAGTGCCTGTAAACCGGAGGAGAACGCTGGCATTTACTTGAGAGACTATGGAGGGATAGGGTCTGCAAAATTAGTTTGTGTGTGTGTATATATATTTAAATATGCTATATATGCTCTGAACGTTCCACTTCCTACCTGCATTACCTTACGGCTGTGTCGCATCGAAAAATAGACTTCAATCCTATTTTGAGCGGAGCCCAGCGGCGAGACGCTTCTGGGACGCTTCTGAGCCGTAACATGGCGCATCTGGTGGAATAGCACCCATTGACTTGAGTGGCCGCGACGCGGCCATAACGCGACACAGGTGGAATCTAGGGGTTATAGCAGGGGTCGGCAACCTTTTTGATATGAAGTGCCATTAAAAAAAAAATTGTTATCAGCGTGCCAACGGTCGAGAATTATCAACGGGGGGGGTGAACTATCAGCAGGAGTGCGGGGGTGTGCATGCATGTGTGCTTGTGGATGGTAGAGCGACAGTGAGGGAACGTGTGTATGTATGTATGTTTCTGGAAGTGAAACGAGGCAGCAGAAAAACAGAGGTCTGTGATGTATTTTGTGAAACAGAAGAACAACTAAATAAATGCAACGGCCTCCCAAGAAGAGCTCGCCTCTCTCCAGTCATTTAAGCTAAAGTGGGTTATCTGAAGCTTGCTGCTTCTGCCTTCCTCGACTACGGTCTGGGAGCCGACAGGAAAGTTCAACTCACAGATGGCCTGTCCGCCCTTTGTAGCATATTATTTTGATGAGAAATGAGCAGATCGCCACTGGGCTTTCAACTAAAGACACAGCCACGCAAAAACTGAGGCATTTGTACAGCTCCTTATGGGTAGGCCTACTACAATTTGTGAAGTGCTTTCCTCTGTGGTGAAACGATCAGCACTGCACCACGGAGGAAAGCGGCAGAAAGTCACCTGGAGCGGGGCTGCGTTGCGTGCATGGCTTCCTTCTGCAGGTAACGGGGAGACGCGCCCTGGTGGCGGTCTCGTTCAGGATCCGAAAATACTAGTGATGGGATTTATGGCTCTTTGAAGGGAGCCGGATCTTATGGCTCCGTTCCTTTCAAAGAGCCGTTTTTTAAAAAGGGGGTGGGGTTACTAGGTTTATCTGCGAAATAATCACCAGGATAATGATTGACTGTATTGCCAGACCTAATGTCAATAATCTGCATTGTAAACATGACACAAGGTGGCGCCAAATCCATGTCATCCATGTCAGTGAATGTACTTTGAATTTACCCTCTGTACGTGTAAATAAAGTTGCCTTGCCTTGAATGAAATTCACGCAACTCTTAATATTAGATACCGTGTTTTTAAGTGGCGATGGAGATTATTTGTTGACCCTGCTTTAAAGGATATTTTGCCTTTACAAATGGTGTGCTTTATCACTGCCTGGGTTTTGGTTGAAGTGCATTTAACTGCGTTTTCGCGTTTGGCTCATTTTCCATCCGAAAAACACGTTGTCTGTCCTGTACCACTTGTTATGACTTCTCTCTCTCGCGTATTCTGTTAAGACCCCCCCCCCTCCCTGTGAGCCCAGTGTGCTCTGATTGGTCAAGCGACGTGCAACTGCTCGTGAGGAGCTGCTGTGAGGAGCAGAAGACAGGGCTTCCGTGTCGGAGATAGATACAGTCAGAGTAGGGGCAGGTCTTCACAGAATACGTTTTGGGGCACAAAATCAAGCTTTTTAAAAGGCGAGTGGATTTTGGCAGGCAGTGAGTGCGGACGTGCAGACAAACGATTGAACGATAACAAGAACGGCTCTCACCAAGTACGACTCGGTTTGCCTCGTTCATACCAAAGAGCCGTTCAAAAGAATCGGCTCGTTCGCGACCGACACATCACTAGAAAATACAATTTAAATATTTTGCAGACTTATTCCACTTATTCCTAGTGGGCCACTGGTTACGGTGCCAATGCTGGCACGCGTATAGCACTTTTTCTAGCGATTTATTATTTATTTCTTAGTGTTCAACCAGCAAAAGCATGATGGTAATGTTCTACTGTTTGGTTTACATGGTATTTACTGGCAGCCTTTTCTTTTATTTCAAAGAAAAGGCTGCCTAATCCTGTGAAAGTCATTTAAATACTGTATGGGAGTGAAATGGAAAACTAGTATGACCATATAGCTGGTACAGTAACTACACACACATACATACACACACACACACACACACACACACACACACACAAATATGTGTCAAAGCCTATCTTTAGCTCTCATTTCTTCCAGCCTTAATTTCCTTCCAAATGCATTATATTCAAGCACAGATCTGTATTCATTTTTACAAAAGCCCCAAGGCGCTTTAATAACAAAATAAAAATCAATATCATGAAATAGGATTTTCTTTTAAAACACAACTAAGTGCCCAGTTGAGTGTTCCCAAAGACTGAGATGAAGAAGCTGGTTCAAAGGTGCTGTGTAGTAGTGATCTGTACAACCGCAGTTTTATGCTCTTCAGATTGAAAAATGTCAGTATTAGCTGTTTGTTAAATGCTTTAATACTATATATTATGAGGTTAAATTATGTCAGGTTCATTATGACTGTTCTCTGTCAAGAGCAAAGAGCAATATCAACACCATCTTTCTCAAACCCCAATGAAATCGTTTTGATCATGCATTTAATCAGGCATTAGACTTCACAATATCACACAGATTATGGCCCATCCTGCATATGTTGGTGATCATCAGACGAACCAATGCTTCTTTCCTGTGTAGTACAGTATGTCATTATTTTTGCCTCTATCCTATTTAGAAGTGTCCTAAAACACAGTTAAGCAGTAATATTGGCAGCATTAGTGGAAGTCAGATGTGGAAGTGACATTTTTATGTAATGGCTGCATTTGTATTGACAGTTAACATTTTCACTGGAAATTATTTATGACCATCATTCTGTGGGTGCTTTACCACCTGTATTTCAGTTAATGTGGTTCACACAAAGTGAAACAAAAAGATTGATCGACATTTTAGTTCTGTTTCGGAGGATATCGTGACCATGTATAACACTAGGTTGGATACTGAATTGGTTAAACTAGTGTTGGATAAACTGGCCTTCCTTAACCTGTTAAGCCTGGCGCCCCCGTCGGGATGGATTATCAGTAATCATTTCAAAGTGACACAGACACCCACCCCAGCTTGTTGAGACTACTGACCTCCAAACACCCCCACACCCCAGCGTAGAGCAGAGCCCTGGCTACTGCAGATAGAATATCTGTAATTATCTGAGTCTCCAAAGAGAAAACCGTCTGCTCCATCCTGACCTGAAGAGAACTTCAGTGTTGTCCTGTCCAGATTTTTGAAAGATCTGGACACTTAAGTTATTGTATGATTCCACCTGTCAGGTAATAATTCTGTATACATGTTTAGATGTTGCCCTCTGACGCAGATGCCCAACCTTGGGCAGCCGCTATCTCCCTTAAGCATTTTGTTGTTGTTACCAGTTTATGACCGGGCAACTTTCGGTCAGAGATAGTTATTGTTGTGGGACACCTGGAACACATCCTTCTCGGGGTGTAGATGACCCCGAGCCATAAGCGACAACAAATGTGATTCAGTTTCACCAGCTGTTTAGTCTATCTATTGAAGAATGTTGATTATTACACTCTGAACTAGTTAAAACCTGGAGCTACAGAAGGGTTCTTCAGAATTGATTGTGGCATCTCATCCGTGTGGTCAGACCGTGACCCGTGACATGTCTTGTGAATTCTCCGGCCGAAGCTCCAAATAAACCCTCAGTGTTTGCCATCAAAGCTCCAGCTCTCCTCGTGTCTCTCTGATTCCTGTTTCCAATTGCTTCAGAAGTTTCCCTCACGCCACCCTTTTTATTTTCTCTACCGGAATAACAACCAGGACTGAGGGCATCCTGTTCCTCTGGTCGTCCATCACAAGCGTTTGGTTGCAGATATTAGCTTCAGTGATACACCATGTGACAAAGCTCTGTCCTCTGTACGCCATGTCATCTAGATTAATTGTTGTCAATACTGAAGTGTGCTCAGTACATTATGTTGAGTTTACTAGGTCTCCTCTACATACCACATATAGTCAGTGCTGGCTCTATACAATTTGCTGCCCTATGCAAGATGTTAGCTGGCTGCTATTATGCGTCACTTTTCAAGGCAGTGAGAAACAACCAATTTTGGGGGATTTGAATACCAAATCAACATGACTCTAAAAATGTACTCAGTTCATAAAATAGATAAAATATTTCCAAAAATATTAACATACATTAAAAACAAATAAATAGATTAATTAAATTAAAAATTAAATTGAAAAACGGTTGTCATCAAATAATATTGAATCCCCACTAGTACAATCTATTTTGTCATTTAGTTTGAATTACCTTTTAATTCCTGTCTGTGTATTCTTTAAAAAAAAAATACAAAATTACCAAAAGAGTCAACCGACTTTAAAGTTTGATCAGAATGTCCCACAGTTGGAGTGAGAAAAGAGACCAGACAGAAACATGATGACACCACAGAGGACCATGTACGCAGGACGTTGCTGTGAATTTACAAATGTGTTGTTTTGACAGTTGACACCCAGTGCTCTGCTTTTTCTCTGATAAAGTCATGCTAATGAAACTGGCTGAGTGGAACGGGAGAATGACGAGGCGTCTCTGCATCCTGACCCAGGGCCCTGCTCCTCGTTCATGTTTAATGTCGCTGCAATCCATCAGAGCTTCCATCTGTTCACTGTCAGCCTGCCATCCATCCATCAATCAGGATCTCTCTCTCTCTCTCTCTCTCTCTCTCTCTCTCTCTCTCTCTCTCTCACACACACACACCGTTCTGAAGCAGACAGCCAGGGGCACTGCTCCGAATCAGTACACCATCTCCTCTTTCTCTAAACCCTGCCTCTCTCCATCCAAGAACACGCTGTTCCTCTGTGGCTCTTTGTAAAAGAAGTGTTATCTTCTATCAACAATTCATGGAACTCTGTGATTGGTTGGCAGGAACCATGATCAATCTTCTGAGTTGTATTCATATTTTTTCTTATCATGTCATTGGTCGGTGTAATGCATGGTGGAGAAGTGTACTTTGATACAAGTCCTCCAACTCATACGACCAAATAGGTCGATTGTTCAAGCCCTTATTAGGACCAAATAGGTCTATTGTTCAAGCACTTAATACGACCTATAATCACGTTTTTTAAGTTTTCGACCTCTAGTGCTCCCGTTGATTGCAAACGTTACGGAGGGTCGTTTATTCACAAATAATCCTCTCTGTAAAATCCTAAATTGTAGGATAGTTTGGCCATTAAAATGCTTTTTGATTAGGTTCCTAGCGAGAAGTGTATATTGTACTTTGCGAATCCACGTCCAGTGGATGTGTAGGATCTATAGTTTGATAGATATTACGAAGATGATTTGAGGTTTCGCCAGGAGAAGGTGTATATGCGGGAGCTTCCATGTAAAGTTAGCGTCAACCCTCACGGGGTGAAAACAGTATTTCCGGTCTCGAAGTTTTCATAATAAAACCAATGATCAAATGATTTAACAGTGATATATGCAGTACTCATCCACTAAAAAACATCAGTTTATCCTCGTTAATTACACAACATTAATTGGTTTAAATTGTGTACAATGCTTTTGTGTTTTTCCCATAGGTTTTTCCCTTTCGATTCTGAGAGACACATTTATTTTTAAAACATCGAACTACCCATACTCCTGGATGTTTTAGCCGCAATGCACGTTGGGATACGGTGTTTATGCGATATGAAATCGGAAAACATAAAAAATAAATAATAATACTTTATTCCGAATGTTCTTGCTTTTATCTTTGGAAGTCATCACATAACGGCATTGTAATACACGGTTCGGCTGCATTACATATTACACATCTGCCGTAGTTCTTTATTTATAGAGCCCTGATTAGAAGACTTCTGGACAAACTGGAAGAAATGTCGCAGAAACTGAATACGTGACGTGGATCATAAATATATCAGCAACACAACATCTTCCATTTCTTTTCACACAATACGTCTCCTTGCAGTATCAACACTAATTCGGCTGATTTTTATATTTGATCCAATTGGTAGATAGGCTATATTTACACCATAGAATAGAAAGGGACATGTAGTTTTTAAAGATATTACTGATTTTCTTTGAATTAAAGAATGTAATATACTGAGTTGAGAGATTAGTCAGGGGTTTTGGGTGATGGGAGACACATCTATGAAATCAGAATTTCAATAGCTGATATTATTATGTTTTATTAACGAGGCCACTGTTTTTTTAACCCGCACCGCCTAGTGGTTAAAGCACATTATTGAATTTGGTTGTTGAATGTTATATTTGATGAAAACATTTAAATATTAAGAGTAGCCTACATACAAAATAGGGGGGAAGTAGAAGGTCAATGATAGAAGATACTGTAGTGATCTCTACAATAAAACAGTTTAGTGCAGGATGTCCAAAGATATTAACAGGAGGATGTGCAAAACAGACAAACTAATAAGGCTTCATTTAAACATTAAAGAATACTTTAAGTTAAGGTCTTCTTTTGAATAAGAAAAAAACGTTGGGGTTATCAACAGATAAATATGAAGTCTGACAAAGTACTTAACGTCTAATATATTGCATAGTTTATTTTGGCACTTGACAATCACCTTCCCTGAATTTTACTCAGGTGTAACTAAAGTCTGATTTAAGGGTTGTATATATTTCATTATCATTAATCAGAATCTGCAAAGAAACAAAAATAAATGTAGTGGAGTAAAAATACCAGGTTAACCTCTGAATTGTAGTGGAGTAGAACAAAGTAGTACATGCTGCTGTAACAAAAACATTTCCCAACTTGGGATCAATAAAGTATATCTTATCTTAAGATGATCGATGGCGACTGCCATATTTGCAAAATGTGCCTCTGAACCTTGACAAGTGCATGTTTCAGGCTTATCAATGAACAACAGGAGGGGTCACAGACATAAGACCAGCTGTTAAATAAAGCTCTTCTGACCTTAGCTGTCATGTGGGTATATATTAATGCTGCCCATTATGGGCACAAGCCATTTTCACTCATTTATTAATTATATGTTTTACATTTGATAACACCACTGTGTTTCGTATCCCCTAAACCTCCAGGGGTGTGCACAGTTTAATACTGGCAACTTCTAATTATGGGAAATACGAAAACGTCTTTTAATTTAATTTCTCCGAAATAAGGTCCCATGGAGGTCCCCCGGAAAGGGAGGGACTTCGCCTCTCTATGTGGAGCTGTCCCGCATGGCGTAATTTTGTGTCCCCCCACTTTACAAATATGTTTATTATTATTTTGTAACGCAAGCCGTCATCGCCACGGAGGAGCACACAGCCTCTGTGAGCGAGCGAGACAGAGAGAGAGAGAGAGAGCTAGAGAGAGCACACTATTTAATGTGTTGTAAAAAATAAAGTAAGAAATCATTCCAATGTGTACTATAGGAGAGTCAAAAAAAGAAATACAGTTTAAAAGGGGAGTGATTAGTAAAATATGCATAAATAAAAAGAAAGAATGCTAACTAGGTAACATAAGAAAATAATAAACAAGTGTAAATGATTTGTTATTGGTTGTGATCATATTCTAAAGATGTTTGGATTATTGAAAAGTATACAGCTCCCTTTCATCTGAGTGTTGAGAGCTGTATCCATAAATTCATGTTGTGCTCAAAGTGCACCAGATTGATGCATTTAACTTCAACATTTAAAAACAAATCTTCCCGGGGGTGCATGCCCCCGGACCCCCCTAGAGGATGTGAGGTCCACCCCCAAATAAAGCAGGTTCAATTAATTATATTGCATACATATTCTTTTAGTAAACACTGAAAACGGGTCCCACAGACCCAAACAGCACACAAAGGTTAAAGGTAAGTATATAATAATGTTAAAATGTGCTAAATATATACACTGCAAAAAACAAAAAAAGGTTGGTGACCCCTATTGTAGGGTATGGTGAGTGTTATGTTATCCTATTTGCCAGTGCCAAATACACATTTCAATCATATGTAGATTTATTGGACAATAAAGTATTCTGAATCTCAATAATGTAAATGAAAGACATCCGCGCTGTAAAACGGCATTTACTATTATTATAATCTTAAGTTTAAAAGTTTTCTCTAAACTGTGGAAGTAGCATAATGATAAATTAACCTGAACTGCTTTCCAACACAGTCTGTTCAGCTGAAGAACACCTTGAGATACGTTGGAAAGCTGTGGAAAAAGCTGCTTAAGTGGACATTGAAATAAGATCTCTTTGTGAAACACTTCATAATGATGAACACTGATGAGTGTAACTGAAAAACTGCACAATTTGCATATTGCATATACAGCCACACAACTAAATTGTTGTTCAGTTTCATGGGTTGCTGATAAAGAAAGCAAGATGTGTGTTTTTATGACCTAATTGTGAGCAAAATATATATATCACTTGGCCAAGGCCGTCACGTCACACCGTCACGTCATAGAAATTACAGGCAGCAAAACTGTAATCTGTAACCACCATATCCGTAAAGAGCCTCGAACCTCGTGCGTGCACAAATTTTTATTACACAGGGCGTTGCCCGTACATGTATGATTGGTCAAGACTAGATGAAGAGATACCGTGGTTTAGACTTTGTTCTCTTTGGTAGGTGCACAGACTTTGAAAAAAGTCTCTTGGCAACACGATCCTCCAATCAGCATTCGGCCGGCCTGTGGAAGTCCCTCCCTACTCTGGCACCATCATACGTAATTTGTTTTCCCTAACGTTTCTACAGAAAAAGTGGAATCTTTATGAATAACTCTTTATATTATTCCAGTGTCTGCACCTGACCTTGCTATATTAGTATTGCAAGCTAAAGACGTCTATTTATAAGTCACAGCCACATAAATGACCACAATAAGCTTATAATGTAATACTACTGTAAGAATCAGTCTTTCTAATGTTATATAACACACACACACACACACACACACACACACACACACACACACACACACTCAGTGGGCCTGTGTTATGGTGGGTTAACAGGAGTTGCATATGGCTTTTGAGTTTTGATAGATCCACTGAGCTCCTCTGGAGGCAGAGCGTTGTCATGCATTAATCAAGGTCTGCCAATTATAAAGTGTGTGTGTTGTGTCCGGGGGCAACACTAGACTGAGAGCTTTACATAGGATTAGCCCCTGCTTGTTAGGGTAACAGAGTTGGGGTAGGGACCCCAGGGCCACACTGCCTTCAAAATTAGAAAAAACTGAACATGTTTGAGAATGTGAAATACTGTACAGTGTTTTATGTAAGAAAGCTGCATTATTACTTTTTCATTTAGAAGGTACTTTTTTTTAACTTGAAGTGCTTTATTTGACACTCAAAGCAATAAATAAAGCTCATCTTTTTGCTCATCAAGATAAATGTAAAGGAATTTTGTTATAAACAGAGAATAATCTTTCTTCTCAGCCTCTCAGTTGTCTGTGTGAGGAGCCGGCTGGCAGTGGAGTTGGAGTGTAATGCCCACTTTTACCTAAACACTCAGGTTAATGTGTCAGTGTAAGGTTTCAGCGTTAGAAGTTCTGTTAGGTTATTGTTTTGTGTTTATTCTTGTGGCCTTGCATTTTATTTTGATGTTAACATTGTCCTCTCGTTTCAGGTGTCTACACTTCCTGTCATTGTGTGTCACCTGCCAACTTGATTGTGTGTCACCTGCCAGCTTGATTGTGGTCACCTGCTCATGATTGTTCTCACCTGTGCCCCATTAACCGTTGTGTATATGTAGCCCTGTTCTCCTTTTGTCTTTTGTCGGTTCGTCTAGTCTCCACACCAAGTCCATGTCTGTACTCCCTCGTGAAATCTTGAGCATCCCAGTCGAGCCTAGTGAACGTTTGTATAGCCTAGTAGATCCTGGAAACCTTTTTCTTTGTTAAGTCTTTTTTTTGTACTATTAGTAGAACCTAGCGAACTTGTGAGTCTCCTAGTTGATCCTAAACCCTTTTGTATAATAAAAGGTATTTTTTTAAATCAAGAAAGAATCGAGCATTTGAGTCTTTGTGAGTCCTTCGTGTCAGAACGAACCGACCTTACAAAATGGACTCAGCCGATTCCACCGCACTAAAGACGGCCGTGCAGGCTCAAAGAACACTCATTCATCAACATGAGGGACAGCTGACAGCAATAAATCAAGGGGTTCAGGACTTAAATGTCCGTCAGCTCAACTTTCAGTCGACAGTGACAACGGAGATAAATCACCTGGCGGAGAACATGCGTGACGTACTTACGCACCTCGAGGCACATCCTGCTGTTCCTGCGGCAGAGTTTTCCGGTCCAGCGGAGGTCGGGTTTGCTGAGATCCCCGTTCAAATACCCATGCCATCGTCTACAATCCGTCTCGCTTCGCCGGAGAAGTTCTCCGGGGATTCTGGAAACTGTCGTCCATTCCTGGTACAGTGCGATCTCCATTTCAAACACCAGCCCGCAGCATTTCCCACAGATCAAGCTAAGGTAGCTTTCATTGTATCTCACTTGACGGGTAGAGCGGGAGCCTGGGCAACAGCAGAGTGGGCCCGAGACTCGCCTGTTTGCCAGTCTTTAAGGCTATTCATGGATTCTATGAAAAACATTTTTGACCAGACATCAGCCGGGAGAGAGTCAGCGAGAGCTCTGGTGAACATCAAACAACGGCAGAGGAGAGTGGCGGATTACACTATTGAATTCCGGACTCTGGCAGCGGAGAGTGGATGGAACTCAGCGGCTCTTTTTGATGCTTTTCTGCATGGATTAGCGGATCCCATAAAAGATCAGTTAGCTCCATTGGAGTTGCCTGAGGAGTTGGACTCGCTCATCGCCATGGCTATCCGGGTGGACCAACGTCTAGCAGAGAGACGTCGGGAGAGAGGAGAGAATGCAGCTTCCACTCCACTGTTCAGACGGGAGTTACAGAGGGAACACTACGGTTGGCAGAGAAATACCCGGACTTCATCTCCAGAGCGACCAGCGCCCCCTATCGCCACGGAGGAACAGATGCAGCTCGGAAGAGCCAAACTCACCCCGGAGGAGCGTCAGCGCCGTCTACGGGAGCGCCGGTGTTTCTACTGCGGCCAGCAGGGTCATGTTCTGGCAGCCTGTCCGGCAAAAGATCAGGCTCATCAGCGGGAAGAGGGACGCTGGTGAGCCGAGTGACTTCTTTCGACCCTCCCTCGAGAAAATTGATTCAGGTACAAATGAAACTGAATGATAAAACTATGACTCAGGATGCATTAATTGATTCTGGGGCGGATGAGAGCTTGTTAGACTGGGAGCTGCACTGTAAAAAAAAAAATGTTTTTTTACAGTTTTCCCCCAGAAAAAATTACAGTTTTTTTATTGTATTTCATAATTACAGTAAATCATATTCAATTTACAAGAATAAACGGTTTATTGAAATGTGTCCTGTATTTTAACAAAAAAAAACTGTAAAAATTGAATACATTATTTATCTGTTTTTTAGCAGTTTTTAAATGTGAATTTAACAAAACTAACCGTAAAAATAAATGATTTTCTGGTGGAAAAATTAGCTGCATTTTCTGTAATTTTACTAAAAAATACTTTTGTTATGGCTATATATCACTGTCAAATACATAACAAATACTGTTAATACTCATTTAAAAAATGTATAATTGCAAGAAAATATGAGTAAAGAAATATTTTGTAATTTTGCTGAATTTAACCACTACTTTACATTGATAAACTGAAAAAACACAGGTATTGACTATCCTAATATAGTAAAAAAAAAACTACATTTTAACACATTTTGACTTGCACTTTATTGCTACATTTGTATTAATTTGAAGATTTAATTGTTAAATATATGAATTTCATGTCATAAAAACTGTGTAAAACCATAGAGTTAAAAAAAACTTGACTGTTATTAGCATGTTGGGTGCGAACTCCTACCAGAGCACAATTCAGATATAAAATGATGCTATAACCCACCAGTAACAGCCATAGACTGTGGGTTATAGGAGACATTTGTCTATGCCATGATACATCTATAGACTAGCTCATAGCTGTCCGCATTCACTGCAGGCAAACCTAATGTGACCATTCACTTATTATTTCTAAGTAGAAGAAGAAGAAGAAGAAGAAGAAGAAGATATAATGTATTCATACCTCAGAGGGAAATGTCTTCCCCCACTCTGTTGTGTTTAAACACATTACACACACAGGGAGGATATACTGTACATGCACAAACCCACAGAGCATATACATGCACAAACACAACCACATGCGGATAGGAGAGGGGATCGAAGAGAGGCTGCCAGATAGCCGGCGCCAGGGAGCAGTTTTGGTGTTCGGTGCGTTCACAACCCAAGTAACATTGACCTGCTGATATGCTTTCAACACAAGAAAAAGCTGTGCCAATTTCTGACATCATTTAGATTTTCACATGATCAGAGACACGAAGCTGCCGCAAAGCCACTTGTGCAGCTAACGGTGATTGCCGGACAGTATGCAAAAAACATATTGAGTTTCACTGTAAGCGAAAAATGAAAGGATCTGGAAGTTAAATAACATTAGCATTTTCCCTATAGGCCTTATCACACTAGCATAAGCCCATAACATTGAACATGCTAGCAAGCACTTACAGCCAGCCTCCTCTGAATATCAAAACCTTGTTAGCAGTTAGCTACCTGCTAAATTGGTATTAGCATTGCAATTACAGTAAAGCAACTATACTAACAAACAACCAACTGTTGTGCGTTCACAACCCAAGTAACATTGACCTGCTGATCTCTTTCAACACAAGAAAAAGCTGTGTACATTTCTGACATCATTTAGCTTTTCAGATAATCAGAGACGTGAAGCTACCGCAAAGTGCCTTGTGCAGCTAACACAGAGTGAATTCTCGTAGCGATTGCTACAACTACTGCACTGTGTTTGTTAGGAAAGTAGCTCTTAGAAATGTATCAATGTTATAAAATGTGTGACTTTAACTCAATATTTAAAAAACAGAGTGATTGGCGGACAGTATGCAAAAAACATATTGTTTCACTGTAAGTGAAAAATGAAAGGATCTAGAAGTTAAATAACATTAGCATTTTCCCTTAGGCCTTATCACACTAGCATGTACAATCAAGCCCATAGCATAACATGCTAGCAAGCACTAACAGCCAGACTCTGAATATCAAAACCTTGTTAGCAGTTAGTGCTACCACTATGCTAAATTGGTATTAGCATTGCAATTACAGTAAAACAAACAACCTATGTTGTCCTTGTAGACGTCTAATAATATCCATCATATTGAAAGAATAGGCCTTCACCATAGCATGTTGACAAAGCTACTAGCTACAGCGAAAGACCTTTACAATCCAAGTCAATTAACTTAAATATGTATTGTGATAATGTCCCACACAGCTAGTTGGTTACAACAATCTACAGTGATGTCACAGGGATTTCAGGCAGCAGGTAGTTGAAGGTTGAAGGTTAATCCATTTGCTATGGCTACAACTGCCTCGTGGAACAACAACGTTTTCCTTTCTGTTTGTTTAATATAGGAATGCATCTTTGTCTATCACACTTTGCTTCTGTATGTCTCCCATCTGACTTTATTGTGAGCTTGTGTTTTCAAAAAGTAAATTGTGCATGTTTTATGAGACTGAACAGTCACATAGGGTATTGGACTCTCTTAAAACCCAGGTAGGTGCAGAATAGGTCTCTCAAAAATAAAGCAATCAGGAAGGCAGTACTATGCATGACTACAAATGATAGTAAACTATATAAAATAAAGGCTACAAACATATGTACACGTTGATTAATACCTACTTAACTTGTACTTGGGACAGGACTGCAAAGTACAGATGGGATATTACTGATCATTCATAATCAAACTTATATAAATGTGCACCAACATTAGTTATCAGTGTTCTCTATTCTCAATTTAAAAGAATAAACTGACAATAAAGAAGTCTTATAACATATTTTGCTTGTGTCTTTGGGAGGCCTTCAGTGTTTGTTTTATTATTTATCAACTAGTTACATTCTCATTTTGTAAATTAATAAAATAACATCCAAAGAATTAAACAATCATAATTGCAATGTAAATAGTTTGCACCCCATTTTTTTTACTTTTAAATTCATCTTTATGGTATGGCGCTGGTGTGCTGTTACCAATTCTTAAAAATAATACAAGGATTGGATGTTCATCAAAGGATTTTCAGGGCAATCGATTTGCAGCCAATCAGAGACGAGACTTCTGCTGCACGCACCCATCATGCGCTGAGGCAGACAGAGCGCATGCAAAGCCACTGACACTACAGAGAGACCACGCAGTTAGCATGCGCAGGAGGTGAAGAGCACGGCACGCCCAGAGGAGAGAAATCAGCACTTTGAGAGGTAATGGTAAAAACTATTTATCAACGGATTCAAAACACTCAAGTCTTAAAACATTGCAAACCTCAAAGTCCTAGCTATGGTATACATGTTGTTTAACGACCGAAAACAAAGTAATGTTAGCTAACGTTACCATAGCTAGGTAGCAGCTAGCTAGCTAGCTGGTAGCAGCTAGCTACCATGCTTTGAAAGTGAGCTGTTCTATGCCATCATTACGTGCAGTAATGATATTTTTTAATGATGTGCAAGATGCGTGCTCGAGTGGCTGAGCGTGATGTGCAGTGAATGTTTCAGAGTTACTTTTTCGCAATATTATTTAATAAATAGTTTAGCTAGCTAACTAGCATACATTGTCACTAACTCCTAATGTTTTTTTCGTGGGCATAATGTTACACACAATGCACATTATCCATATATTTTAGATCCTATGTTAGAAGTTCTCAGATCTTGTACTTGTATAAGCAGGGGTGCACATAATTGTTTTGCCCTGGTTCTCAAAGGAGCACCTGTAGATGTTGCTTGGTGCGCACTTTTGAGGGGTACTTGACTTTATGAAGGGGGGGGGGGTGCGCTAGTGAGCACGCTCATTAAGCCTCGCCGCAGAGTACTGTGGGAGCGCATAAAGCTGACCCTTCACGCGATAGCGAGGGGTAGAGCGAGGGATCACAGATGCCGTGGTGCTCGCGGACAGATTACAAAAATTAAACCTAAATAGCACGCGAATTATACTTTGACGACCGTTAATATACCTGGGCGGCCCGCCCAAGTAAAGTCTATGTGTGGGAAACCCTGCTATCTTACCAGTTCTTATGCAACTCGCAAATATCTCTCTCTTTTCTATCTCTCTCTCGGTGCGCAAATGCGCCTTTATTCAAATGATCCGGTGCGCTTTTTTTGGTGGGGTGTGCGCATGCGCACCAGTTATGTGCAGCCCTGTGTATAAGAGTAGAAGTACTCAGGTCTTATACTTGAAGTGGTATTACTGTACTTAAAGCTGCTGCTGTGTTATTTAAGTTATTTTTGCTCAAAACTGTGTCTCTTTTCTCCCCTCAGCTGTTAGCTGCAGTACCAGTAATTGCAACCTACCAAGAATAAACAGCAGCCAGAGATCCTCAAGTAAGATTTCTTGCCATATTACAAGTTTTATCAATTCTCAATGTCCTATGTGGTATTGCTATGCAAACAGTGAAAGGATATGTAAATCATCAAGAGGTGGCTAAAATATGTTTTTCTGCTGACCCTGTCCAGAGCAGTACAGTGTTTCCCCTAGGTTTACTGCTTTG